>JAOTPV010000109.1:0-209100 GCA_028011355.1 Lentinula aciculospora | reverse complement strand
AGAGCTTTTTACAGCTGCAATCTTTATTTTTTTTTCCATTTGGCAAATTTACTACAAAAGGTAGCTTTCTCGATCAAGTTTTTCATTTCTTTTTACGGACGATGTTTCTGGCTGGTGGCGTAGTGCATGTAGGTTGTATATAAAATGTATAAAGAAAAGAAACCGGATCCAGCGAGATAAAATCGAAATGAAGAAAGGAAATGAAGAAACGGAAAAAAATTTCACACGAAGAAAGAAAAGTCGTTGGTCCAAGGTACGACGAGGGAACACCTGGAAGGTATCACTTGGGGAATATTGGAAATGGAGTATTGGCAGTCAGAAAAGATAATAGGTAGCAAGTGCCACGAAATAGTAAGCAGGTAAACAGTATCATGCGAAAATGCAATAAGTCAGTGTAAATATTTCATCAACAAAAAAAGAGGATCACTTTAGTAAATACATTAATGGTTGTAAACCATGCAACAAACCAAGAAAATTGAATATTCTTTCTCGAAGGGGGAAACCACCATTGTGCCTGTTGTGCAGTCATTTGAGTTCATTTGCGTTTGGAGTCCTTTTCTCTTCAGTCTTTCGCTCGTCTTCATGAAGAAAGTCGATAACGTCAAATCACTACGTCAAGTGGATATCTTGTCCTCGAGCGCAGTCCCACTGTGATCATCGTAGCCATGGTCGAGATTAGAAGTAATGGTAACCATGTCATCAGACGGGATGTAGTCGGTTTCCGCACCCAATGAATTCATTTTATCTGCTGGAGGCGTGATTTCTTCTTCAACTTCTGCATCGTGGACCAACGTCGTGTCTTTATCCAATACTGACTCTTCAGGCGACTCGCCATCCGCACTCGCATGAAGAGTGTTATCCCCCAAGTCTCCCGCAGAGTGCGTTCGATAAGAGTATCCCCAAGTTGCTATCGTAGGAAAGGTAAACTCTATGGGTGGGGTGCCCTCTAGAGATTCTGATGACTCAGTGGAGACAGAGGTAGCCTCAGACGTGGATTTATTCGAAGAAGACGAGGACGACGAATACATATCAGCGTCAAGGTCGATCTCGTTGGGAGTAGAGTTCGACGTAAAAGGTAATTTTGATTGAGGAGGGGAACTCGGCATGGACATTGCTGTGATTTCCACTGCAGGTGGAGATCGTTGAGCTAGAATTGCCTCAGAGGACTCGCGTCGGAACAGCCCTGGGTCACGAATCCAATTTAATCCCAGCGCCGACCCCGCTCCAGAATCAGAACTCGGTGAACCCATACTCAGTCCATCATCTGCAACCTGTTGTCCATCTCTCACTTCGCTGGCAAGGCCCGCACCCTTCATTTGAGAAATTTTCAGCTTTTCTTTAGCAATTTTGGATTTAGAAGATCCTCCCGATCCGACCTCCTGAGTCCCATCATACTCTCGGGTCGCTTCAAGATAGAACCAGCTAGCAGCTCATTAACTTCCCCATCAGCATCATGCTCGGAATCGGAATCGTAGCTATTCTTGTTTTCACTGAATCCCTCGCCCTCTTTTCCGTTTTCTCTCCCCGAACCGATGCGGGCCCGGTATACGCCTGATACGTTGAGACAGCATACGGGTATGGGTAGCCGTATGAGAACCCATACTGGAATTCAGGACCATACCCGCCCACGATACGGTCATCATTTCCGGTATTGGCTACTACACCTCTTCCTCTTTTCCTACCTCGTCCCCTTGATATCGTAGGGACAGGACTCGGAGACGTCGTCAAGTCTGGCGACATCCAGTCTGTCGAATCCGTAGTCATAGAATTAAATGAGGACATGGTCGACGACGTGCTCATAGTACCGCCTGGTTCTGTGCCGGAACCGGTATTTGCGTGGATTCCCAGTTCATTGTTATTCAGCATGTTCGAAAACTGTGCCGGGTGCATCTTGCCACCGTTGGAAGTGTTGCTATTCCCATTGACCTGGCTCTGACCTTGAGTGAAACCTCCAAAAGCAGTATATGAGGGATATGGAAGATATGGTGACTGCGGACTAAGTGGGGACATCATGCTTGCAGAACCTAAATGTGGACTCGCAAAAGGTATACCACCGTGAGGCAAACCTGTTGGAGAGAACATGCCGTACGACGTAGAGGGAGAGAATGGACCCAGACCCGGGTTCGCAAAAAATGGGGTCGAAGATGGTCCGGGTGAGAATGTCGACGAAGGGGAGAACATTCTACTCGGAGGAACAATAGGAGATCCCAGAGACGGTGAGGAAGATTCTTGACTCGTGGCCTGCCCTTCAGGAAGCTGAGTAAGAGATGTAATTGGTGAGGCATGAGAACTATGAGACGGTCGTGACGACTTCGATGTGGATCGCGAAGAACTCGGTGACATTGGGTTCTGCGCATGAGGGCGTTTGCCTTTCGAGGACTTGGAGACACGCTGCGGTCGTGCAAGGTTCTGCAATTGAGGCGAAAACTGTTGAGGTGGTGCAAAGTAGACTGCATAAGATTGCATTTGATGCACGAGATGATGAACTTGGGCCTGCAGCTGCAGATAGTTTGACAATCAGTGTAAGCCTGTGTGATGTCAGTAAGAAAGAATCTACCTCTCCTTCTCTCCGCCTCCAAGCGTTTCCTTCCCAGTGTAGCACCTTGAGCTCGTTCCCAATCTTCTCCATTTCGCTTCGCGTCTTCTCTTCCCTCCCTCTCGCTTCTTCTTCTCGCTTCCTGGAAGCCTCTAGTGCTCCTCGTAAAGAGGCGATTTGCGTTTGGGTATGTAAGCTTGTGGAATTAGTGCTGCCGGGTGGAGGAGTACCGACTCCCGCATTAGAGCTCGCCTTGCTTGAGCTGGGGTCGGAATCATTCGTCGAGCCCGTACCAGAACCAGAAGTTCCGTTCAAAGTGGGGAAGCTAAATGCAGTGCACGACGCAGAATGATCTTCGTTTTCGTTGTGCTTTCCGTCCGTATTAATAGGGTCTAGCTTCGAGGCAGAACTGGATGCATGGAACGTGGTGTAGATTGGCATCGAGTTTGAGAACTCTAAGGAGGTTCCCTGACCCGTACCCGCTTCTTGGCGTGTTTGAGAGCGAAAACGGGGAGGTTTACCGGCCCGAGAAGAAGATGGCGAACTGGAATGAACGAGATTGACGTTGAGCGTGGAAAATGTCGATGAAAAACCAGTAGTATCCTTCAATTGAGTAGGGGGCATCGACTCCGATGAGGTGAGCATAGCAGGTGGTACGTCAGTACCATTAGTAATATTAAGCTGACTAGCGGCGAGATTGTCGTAAGTGCTATTTTTAATAGTACTATTTTTGTTGCGCCGGATATTCTTGGAGGTTGATTTAGGTAACGGGGCAGCAGAAGAAGAAATGCTCTCCTCGTCTAGGGCAGAATCTAAGTCAAGGTATTTCGCAGATTGAACCGATGTGTCTGCGGTATTGATTGACTCCATCGAAAACATGGACAAGGCGAGAGATGGTGTGCTACCATACGAAGTAGATGGAGAATGGCTGATATTCATTTCCGCGGGAAGCGCAGGTGATGGAGGCATTGCCGTCAACGGTATTTCTTCCTCCTGATCCTGTTCTTCGCCGTCGTCACCGGATGGACCGCTCCGTGCAGAACCTCCTGCAGTGGAAGAAATAGAAACAGATCTAGAGGAAAACGATACCGAAGGGTCACGAGTTCCAGATTCAGAACGGGAAACACTGCGATGCCGCATGAGACGAAGGGTGTTCGATGACGGTTCCTGTTCAGCCGCTGGCACAGAACCAGAATGTAATGCTGAATTTGGAACTGATGACGAGGAGGGGTCACTGGGGCCGGGCAAGTCGACATGTTTCAGCAACTTTGCAAGATCTTTGCCTTTCTTACCCCCTTTCATGAACTCTTTTATAGGATCCTTTCTTCGTTTGCGACGTTCTTTTGACCTCGAAGCCTGGGATTTTGAAGCATCAGTATAGTTATTGCCTTCACTAGCGTCTGTAAGAACAAAATGAATGTGAACGTTCGAAGCTTGAAACATGAGTCGTTCGACATATAACCGCAGAAAACCCACCATGTGGTTCATGTTCGTCTTCCGTAGCTACAATGTGTCAGCTCGTTGAGAACGGCAGGCGAGATCAAGGTAAAAAGCCACATACCACTTTGCCGTTCGTTTTCAAGCCCTTTAGACAGCAGCCTGAGGTTCCCGAGGCGTAAATTGGACTTCCAGAAAACGGCTGATCCAGCGAGAACGAGAGTAGCGACAGCTACGAGAACACTAGGCTGAAGATGCAGAGGTAAAGGCGTTGTCGAATGCAGGCGGTGTAGATTATCCTGGTCGTCATTCATCTTGACGATGAGAAGAGAAAAAAGGCGGCTCCGTGAACAGAGATGGTGATGGTAAGAAGGTAAGGAGCAGGCGGATAAGTAAAGAACGGCTCGTGGAGATAAACTGTTCTATTGAAAGAACAAAGCGAGTGACAAAATGACTGGAAGGAACATGTATGGTAGGAGGAGAGTGAAGTAATTGATCAAGGCACAGAACTCGAAAATCGTGGAAAAATACGATTCGTAGCACGAGGCTTCGGAATCGCATATGGCCGTCTTCCTCATGCCACTGTTTTCAGTATTTACTGCTGACCTTACTCGCCAAACCAAATGCGAAGAAATTAAGCTGAACTAGCTGCCTTGATTTGACGTAGATGAGAGAGCACCGTTATTCCGCGCTCCCCCGAGACACATCGTGGGCGAATCCTTTTCTTCCATACAAGCAAAAAAATCTCCCACTACTGGCTCGTGTTGAGCATTTTCTGCGAGGCCGTACAGTGGTACCTACACACATTTCCACGTCTTTCCCGAGTATATTCCCCACATCTATAATTGTGACCGGTCCCTGGACGATGCTTTTTTTGTGCCTTTTATCAAGACATATATATCTAGTAAGCAACCAATTTCTGGTCGGATTAAGTCTGGACCAATAAATTTCCGTGAAATGGATCTCAACGAAGCGTTTTTTATCCGTGCAGCGGCTGCCAGTGGCCATCGCTTTTCAGCTTCTACAGAGTCAAGACCATCCCTCTACCATCCCGTATTCTTGCGAGGTGCTATTCTGTCAAGTATATTCATATACCCACATGTCTCAAATCACCTCGTGAATTTTTTCGTTGCAACGGCTTTGTACCCCTTTTGTAGTTTTCAAGTCAGTGATCTATGCCGCAAGTGGTAAACCATGTGGACTTGCGAAGACAACGTTAAAATTTTATCGATCTTAGAACAAGGATTTTCCTCCGAAGTCAAAGCGATAGATCCAAGCAATGACTCACAAAAGTAGATGTCTTCATACACTCATATAATATACTGCTGTAAATTCTCTTGTTCACGCACGTAGTAGACAGGATCATTCACGGAGGGATCAGGAATTTGGTGAGCTTTTTATAGCGCAGCAAGTCAAGCAAGGCCTTTTCTTACCAGAGAAACCCTCCGACGAAGCTATATAAAGCAATATACTTAATCAGGCTTTTCATGGAGTGTTAATTCATTATGAGGTTCGATTGCATAGGAAATGTGGATATCTCCTGTAGGGTTGGAATGTCGTCCGCACCTTCCTGAGATGAAACATCAAAGTACGATGATGGCGCCCCCTTGGCCTCCTTAGGCAGCCATTGTCGAGATATATCAGGCAAAGTCGGTTGTAAATAAGGACGTAAGAATGTGTACAAGGAAGGAACAATACATTGATGACTCACTTTTGCGGTATGGTTACTTGACCCATTTTCACAAATATCGCGAGGGTGATACAGGCCATCACCGAAACGATGACTAGCATGATGGTTTGGTTAGCTGTGGATGATCCCTTCTGTGTCGACGGTAATGTTAGCTAAGGCTTTCGATCCTTGCAACCGTGTAGCCTGATGGTTTGCTACGCAGCATATCGTCAGGACCGATGGGCTGGGCATCGAAGAATATGTTTTTTGGTTTTCCAGATTCTGGTACGCCTTGTGAACTAGCCTCCGGATTACCTCAGACCCTTCATCAAGGCCATTGCCAGGAGTTTCAAGTAACTTTTTTGACCAAATGTAATTATCGCTCACTATTGATTCACAATTGGACGTGCGAATTACGAGGTTTGGACTACTCACAGCGGTCTCAGTCCCTAAATAATGTATCAGTCTCTTCGTGTCAACTAGATGCAACGCTGCGAATGGAGAGACGTCCTAGGACGAAGATGTCTGGAGTGGGGAACAATGAATAACAGTACGAGGAGGTGAGGGTCAGAAGCGGTAATAGAGGTGAAGATAAGTCTGGCCGGTAGCGAAGAAGGCTTTTTGGGCAGGCGAGGGATGAGTGATATCAGCAGATTGTAGGGAGGACTCAAAATGAGTATACATTATATCCATGTCGGAGACAATCGATACGCCATCTTTTCATTGTCTTGGTTGATCGATGATCACAATAAAATGCGATGTTGTTGAAACCAAAGTCCGCTCAAGATTGAGCGCATAAGTAAAAACAGCAGGGTACACCTTCCACCTTTTCCCATACCAGGATCGAAGAAACCCAGTTTCGAGTCGGCTTGGACTCAAAGGATACCATGCTCGCCACTGGCAATCCAGATCAACTTGATTCTTGGATTCCAGACTGGAGATAGACACTGAATGTTGTCTGCGTAGTCTGACTCTCGCCATCCGAGTCGTCGGCGATGGTAATTAGATAGATAGATTAGTGTTCGAAGAACTCCATCCAGACAGATTTGTGTGGTTTTCTCCCGCACGATCGCCTCTTCTGTAGACTCCCTTGTCGGCGACGTCTATGACAGTCACTGTCATAATTATACCATAGCGGACAGAGATACGAACGAACTGAGGGTGTGCATTTGGAAGTCGAATACATGATTGCTAACTGGATCAGATAGCGTGGGGCTATTTTGGGCGTTGGCACTATGTTTGCAGAATTCCAGTTGAAGGACACGATCTACTATTCGTGAGCCTCAAGTTCGAATGTAAAGACGCTGAGGGAGAACTCACAAAGAAGGAATAATGTATGTTCCCAGGTTTCCCTATGGATATCATTGACTTTGCCTGCGAAAGGCAAAATTCACGTTAACCAATCATGTCGTTGGTGAATTTCTAAAAAAGCACGATGGTCCTTGAGCGCAAATCCGAAGATTGTCGTTTGACAATCTATGATTGTCTTGATCACTTTATTCCTCGCAGCATCATGAATTTCGTTGGATTCTCCTAGATTCTTCTCAGCAAGCCGCTCGATGAACAGAATTTTCCCAGCTTCATCGCCGTGACAATCAGCTTGCCGCAGAACTTTTGCAGCAGTGTCTTTGGATGCATCTACATGCTGAGTTATTAACCGCACTCGCCTGAGCTGACTCGGGATTGGCGGTCGACACAGCGACAAGGATGTATACATTGGGAAAATCGAAGAGATGAGGTGCTATGACGGTCGCAGGCCATCCATTTATGAAAAGCCGATAAAGCCTACATGTGTGGATTGTTTGGGAATTCTTCAAAAGGAAGGAAAGTGGAATTGAACCCATTGAAATTTGATGATGCAAGCGCTCCAGCATGTTTTCCGATTCTACTCACTGACTGAGAAAGGATGGAATACCAGACGATAGTTTCAAACAGAATTTCAACGAACCGTCTAGGATCCTGAAGATCAAGAAAACAGACTAAGCACTGTTGCATACAAGAATAAAGACTATCCTCACACGTCTTACAACGAGCATCTTCTCGTGGCGAACCATTTCGGTACCCATTTCCAAGGTACGCATTATGACCCAACCCCAAGAGCCTTCCAAGAAGCTATTTCAACCACTTCCCTGTGAGCTATAAAAACTTCGGAGCGACCGAACCCAGCATTTCACTGCGTCTTCCAACGTCTGGCCTGGATGAATCGGTAACGAGCTTCTTGATTGACGAACATTTCGTCAATTAGCGTGGACGCAATGTATCGTGTGAATTCTAGGTGCCCTTAGACGGTGAGGATGTGAATTTGAGTGAAGTCTGGCGAGGTAATCGTGCATGTACGTTGGAGATTGAGAGTCTACTGGGGGGTAGTAACCTCGGAATCAGTATTGGTGTAAGTGAGAGTAGATGTGGACTCCAGAAACGACACTATACGCTAAATTGTGAAAACGTCGGTAGATCCAAGCAGGTGAAAGGGATGAATGCAACATGTTCTTAGCTGCCCAGTCTTGAGTATGAATCTTCATGAACTTCACTAGAGGGTGAGAGGAGCGAGTTCTCTTCCAGCATTAGATACTTTCTCTCTTGGAACCGTAAACTGTATCTTCGTCGGCCCCAGTTCCCATCCACCGTCGTTCCCGCAGGCCCCGCCAAGAGCAGAAAATACTATCCGATTTCTAAAGCAGATTCCGAAGATCTTGACCTGATAATGGTCTTTCACTATATGTACGACGAAACGCGGTGAGCTTTTTGATCCATTCAGTCGTGGTGAATGCGGATGTAACTGAATAGAGTGAAGGGCATAAGTCAAAAGACAAGCTCACAGAGAATATGTATTTCCACCACTATATTTAATCGCATCATACTGACAAAACAGCTGGTTGGGTCGAACCGCGTCGTACGTGCATCATAAGATAAAACATCGGCGAATCCAGATCCCAAACTGGGGGAAGAGTTCAAGGATGGACGCATGAAGTCCTCAAAGATGCGAGCTGAATTCAGGTACCAAGTCATCATTTGACGACATGAAGAACTGTGGTCTTTCATGTGGATAGTTGTAGATGTTGGCGCATGAGAAAGGCTCCACGATCGCGATGGGCTTGAGAGTTTGTAGTCTTGAAACGGTTCACTGAAATCGAACAACCTTTGTTGCTGAAAAGCTAATCGGGTCATTACAATGGAAAGGTTGGCATTGTGCAGGAAACGCTTCAAGTGGTCTATATAGGTTTATGATTGAGTCTGCAGACTGATCAGAACTTCTTACACCAGATTCAACATCTGTGGACTGTGACACAGCTAGATCTCAACGGCTGCCATTGTGCAAACTTCAGCAGAGCTGAGATATTTGATCAGAGAATCACACTGTGCATGTTCCCATTTACGAGTTCAAAGCGTTTGAATGCCCACTTCAGACATAGGCAAGAGTTGATATTTCCTTCAGTGATCTTTGGCCTTGCAAGTTAGCGCCGAAGTTTTACCTTGCTTTACACCCTTGAAGAGATAGGGCTATTTTGATCTTACAACGTTGATCTCTTCATTCGCTCTCTGCAAATTCCGCCACATGCACGTATTCCGAATCAGCTCGATTGTTTAGCTATTCAAGAGCATTCGAGACGCTCTAATCTTCCTTGAAACTCCATCAAACGTGCCCCATAACTGGCGTCTCATCGTTCGTTACTGCCCTCCATTTGGAAGTGGATCAAATAGTAATCCTTCCTATCCGACAAAATTTGATTGTCAAATCAGAAATTCCCGATATTATGGTCCCTGGACCAGTATCGTGTACTGTCAGTTTCTAATTCCCATTTCTCAACCAGTCCAAGAATAACCTCCCCAAATTCCCTCGGAGCAGTGATCCTCGACCAGGTCCCAAAACCCAATTTGCTCCTTCAGAAAAACACTTGCAAGTTTGGGCACGACAAACGACAGCCTCAAAAGTAGGATGCCATAAAGGTAATATATTCCCCACCATTTTAACGATTTCATTTTCGAACTACGATCGTTTGGCAGCCTTCTTATAATGGACGATCAAGCTTACAACAAGTGAACAGCATGTCAGGAAGAGAAGACTAGCTATTTTTTTCGTTTCACATTTGTTCCGCCTTTCATTAGTATTGAGGCATAATTTGCAAAGCTTGTCAGCGCCTCGGATATCGTCGAAATTGTGATGATTGTCAATGTCCACTGGGATGGGGATTGTCCTTGGGGACTTCCTCTGGTAATCGGGTGATATTATCGTTCGCTGTGAGTTTTCTCAAAAGCTGCAAAGTTCAGTGTAAGTGCTGAGAAAATGACTTCCGCTGCAGGCAATATCACCTATATGCCAAGGAACTATCCAGCATATCCATGATCTTACTCCGGATGTTCAGATTTCCAATTACGCGTCAGGGCGTTCTCAAGGGGTGGCGCAAGCATATTGACAATGTAGAATACCTAGTATTTATCTCGCGGTATCTGTAATATAGATACTAGCTCAGTACGCGGGACAGTGGGAGTCAAGCGTCTGATATTACCTGTAATATAGATACTAGTTAAGGTATTGTAAGTAACAGTCAAATAAGAAAGTAAAGAAAAGCTCACCTCAATACGAGGGACAGTGGGAGTCAAGCGTCTGAGGTGGCCAGCGTCCAGATAAGATATATATATGCTGTAAGTATAGGGGCACGGAAGTATAACCATGGAAAAGGTCTACAGCGGGCGAAGGTCCGGTTTGTAAGTAATTGACCGTGTATGTACCTACAAGTGTTCAAACAAAGAGAAACGTACTATATATAAGTCCAACAGACAATATCAAACGGAACGCTCCTCGGGTATTAAGGGAGCAAAATTGTTGCCGTGTTTTCCTTTGGGTTCCGAAAAGGTTTGTTGTGGAAGCACAACTTACTTTGTTATTCACTACACGCGAAATATCATGTAAGCGACCATCCCTACCTCCGCGCTATTAGTGAATCCGGGTTTCGAAAGGCCTGAGACCAATATCGTCTCGCAATCCTAGCGTAGATTGTCCTTCCCATCTGTGAACTATATCTTTCACTCTGTCATCTGCATAGACAACGGTACAATATACTACACCTTTGGAGGCTAAATTTTTCCACTCATATCATGAGCATCCGTTCAAAAGTGCAGTTGCTTGCGACCCCGACGATGGAATAGGTCATTCAGGACACAGACTGCGACTGTGGTACCAGTCGGTTACTACACCCGACATATGTGACTCGAGCGTTGTCTTCATAGAAGTCAGGGATTGTGATTATCGATCTGAATGTACTTATGAAGAATGTAACTTTAGGAGAAGTTGTTTTCGAATTATAATTTTTTGGATAAGCAACAAGAAAAGGACTAGTAAGCAGTATAAGATGTGCGGTTTCCTAGCTGCCATGCTCGCACTTGCGGCAAAGCATGACCAGGGACTCGCCTAAACAGAGCTGACACATTTCCTCACCGCATCTCTGACATGCCAAAAGGCTCCGACACGCTCCGCACAGTTGCGAACAACAATTTCGGCACGAATCAATCCTCCCGTTCGCATGAGCAGCAGGAACACAACTTGAACAGGCAGGAAAACGGCACAGCCGACATCTCCAAGAGAATAGTTGTTTGTTCGGGTCGAAATTATGCAGTCCGCTGTTACTATTCGTTGGTGAACTCAACATGCCTTGCCTACACCTCCTGCATAAGTCCCTCCTTCCACATTCGATACATCGCTCCTCTTCCTCTGACCGCCCAAAGGAAGCCTCTTCGCATTCATCGCAATAATCGTCTAAACATCCAGGGCACTCCCAAACCAATGGGTGTTTATCCCAGAATGCACACATGTCACAAATCCATTTGTGCGAACAACTAAGCCCGCCCTCAGGCGAGCATTTTGGACAGACCAAACTCAGTCCCTGTTTATGGATTTTAGAAGATCCTAGTTGGCGATAGGTTTTAGGATTGAACAACATGGTAGGTCTGGAAACAGACCCTCCGAAAAAGGAATCGATATCATTATCTTCTGAAAAGGATTTCGTAGAGGCTGATAATTGATCTCTTCGTGACCAACAGCGTGGATTGTCGCATCTACCCCAGGTCGCTCCTTCTTCTTCCCCAAGGTTGTCCAGGCATTCATGACATGGAGCGAGCATCGTCTCATGCGCAGTCCTCGTCTCCGTCCGCTTCCTTTTTCTTGTAGTCGTCCCGATCTGGCCTTTGAGAAGAGGAAATTCTGATACAGGACATCCAACGCATTGGCCAAAATCTTCAGCGGGGAAAAATCGGGAACATATTGGGCACTGGATCTTTGAAGCGATACTACTGTAACAATTACTAGCTTTGTCGTTAGGAGTAATGTTCATGGCATGATCCAACACGATTGGGGAAGTCCATGCTTCCTCGAACATGATGTCGTCTTCTCCAATAGGCATGATCTACAGGGTCGGAAAATCAGCTTCTACATAAAGTTCCACGTTGAATGAACATGAAATGCCAAGGACGGAAAGACGACGTACAGGCAGACGGATAGATGGTGTATTGCTTGTAGTCGACGAAGAGAAATGACAACAACAGCCAAAGTGGAGGTATTTAGGTTGCAAAATAGATAGTTGGTGGGGGGAAGAGTTCACCGTGACACTTGACAAGTGATCTACAAGATGTATAGCTTACGAGGGGGGGTTCGGTTTGTTCCTGGAGGAAAATCACGGACCTTCTTCCTATGAATCACTTCTTCTTTGTATAAGGGCGGGAGAAGATGATAAGAGCTGCAAATGAGCGCTTCACTTGATGAGACTCCGCGAGTTAAAAACAGTTCTGATTGATGAGGTAAGACTCAAAAAAGTCTCGTCCTGCAGAGATACATAGATTGAGACCTTTCGTTTGCTGTCCTTTCCGCGGCAATCGCGAAAAGGATACCTTCGAATGCCTAGTTCAATGGTAGTAGGGTTTTGAAGCAAAGACTGTTCCGTCCTTTTCTACCCTCATCAGTGATCTACGGTAATGATGTTACCTCATATCAATAACTAGAGTAGAAAGAAACAAATGATTAATATTTTTCGTTGATACTCACCTTGCTACATCATTTTCATATCGGATACAAGATCAGCTTGAACTTGATAATAACTGAGCATTCTCATTCAGTCATGGGGGAGACGTAGAGGAAGGGTCGAAGTGCAAAATATCCGAAGAACAGGCTTGCCGAATACATACCCTGGGCATCTGTGGAAGACCATGTACTTTCCGCTTTATGATCGCACAATTGTGACCAGTCCTTGGTTACCTAGGCATTTTGGGCTCGTCTTGCTCGTCAGGAAGTTGTATCGGCGGGGATTGCAGTACATTCTTCGTGTCCTCGTGTTAGTAACATGCCAGTACTGCAATAGTAATTCTGAAATTAGTGTACTCATTCATGTTTCACATATTATTGCGCTATCACCTTTTGATCAGTTATCAAGGTTGAAATAGAATCTCGACTGACATGTAAATACGCTTTGGCAAGCTATCGATTGGCCATGATGGAGACAGTCACTTGCGAAGACGTATAGCTAAATACGTCTCTATGAGGCGTCGAAGTTTTTTGAAAAGATGATCAATCAACGAGCTTTGATCCTTTCAAATTATCACAAGAACAACGCTTAGAAGACAGTTCGACGCAGCCGACTACAAAAACATGTCCGTCTCTAGCCTACCATACAAACGGCACGACGACGTTCCTTTCTTTCGGGTACGAGTCACCGAAGCGTTCTTTGTACCACTGATGACCTTTATATGCTCGCGGGAGCATCAGCACAATTTCGGTAAGGAGAAAGATCCAGGGAGGTGTAAGCCGTAGAACGAAAAAAGAAGAAGAGCTACGGAGGAATGCAAAGAGGCTAGATGGAGATGACAGAGTTTGCAGAACGTAGCCAAGTGATGTAGCATCAAATGGAAAGGGAGATGCCGCAAGAGCGAAACCAGTCCACTCTATCCATTCGCAGAAATAGTTTGGATATGAAATATATTTGTAGAGTAAGCCGTAAGGGATAGCATAATGCTCAGAGGTGTTGATGGTTTTTGCGGTTCTGCCGCTGCTTCCAGTGACTTTTCCATCAGGTTTGGAGTTTGCTTTTCGACGGAGATTCAATAGGATTTCGTCGTGGATGATATTCCCAACGAAGCCACTGGCCCAGAGAATCAGTCCTATGTAGAACAACGGTCGAGGGCGAGCGAGATATGTGGATGCTGCTGGCGAAGAAAGATACGTCCCCATTAAGGATCCGTTCAAGAGATTGAACAGGATCCCGGTGAAAGGGACTATAATGTGGGATTTTGAGCGTGAAGGGGTACGGAGAGGCGAAATAATGGCGCGGTTGCAGTAATGAGTCAGATAAGCCACTGCTAGTATGTACTGAGCAAGATACGGTCGAAATGATACTGGTTCCCCGCGAGACAATGGCGAATCAAGGAAAGAGACTATGAACATTAAAGGGGATATTATTTCCATCACGAACCATGATTTTCTACCTAGTAAGCGATAAGCTTGGTATTTCGAGATGTCATTTTGAGCACATACCATCAAATGACAGTATACTCTTTCCGTGAAGAGCAAATCGTCCGAAAGGAGCGTTTATAACAAAAAGTACTGGGCAGATTATTATACTGCCAATTGTGAACCATTTTCGACAGGCTGGTGTATTTTGTAAGTAGTATTCAGTCGCAGAGGTACGTAAACTGACTATCGTATGATATTCTAGCATCGTTTGGAGAAAGGTTGAACATCGTTCGACGGTGAGAGATATCCTAATCACGTGGCGCGCTGCGACCGACTCGCCTTAATACTTCCAACAGCTCAATGCTGCAACATCGGTCTTTCGTTCATCTAATTTGTTGCAGTCGTTTTGGAAGACATTTAAGACCGCAGTGGTGCAATACATCATTTACACCATTTGCCAATGCTACAAGAACTGTTCATGACAAACATGTGAACTACAGTTAGTTGGTCGTCAAAACGCGGAGCCTAGTGCCCTCTCAAAAAATGCGCCCAACACAACCGCCCTGCTTCTTTCGTTCCTGTCTCCTCGTTGGGTCTCTAATCCCTCTCTTTCCTTTCTTTTTCCACCTTTTCTTTTCTTTTGTAAGGATTATGCGATGTATTTGGACGCCAGCGAATGAGATAGATAATGAGTGTTGCTGGATAATTGAATCTAGATATTTATCAGAGTTGGTCAAGGTTAAAATCGACGTACATGCCCTTGACTTTGTTTGAACTTTGTGTGTAACTTAGGGATGCAGGGGACTGCTGCTCGTTACTGCAATACTGAAGTTAGTTCAGGAGGAGGAAACGAGGGCGATAGATGTATGATCTGTTTTTGTGAGAATTAATCACTCCGCTATTGATCAAATAAGCGCTCACGTCTTTGAATGGCTTCTACGTCGACGAAATGCAAATTAATTGCCCTCCTTGTCTGCGACACTCCGATTCCAGAAGTTGTCGCAGAGCACGGGGAATATCCCAGAATGTTTCACGAACTGATGCGCAAATCCCTTCCAGATGAATTCGGCTGGAATTTCACAATGGATGCATACGATGTTGTACGCAAAATGGAGTATCCTTCTAAAGAAAAGATTGATCAGTATGATGCCTTTATGTACACTGGAAGCGGTACGTACTAACTCTCTGAGCCGGATGCTTCGTATTCTTATTCTCCAATATGCTCAGCCGTATCCGCCTACGCCGATCTCGAGTGGATTCATACGCTTGTCGAGTTCACAGCGCATTTAGTGAAAAACCATCCAAAAACCAGGATCTTTGGTATCTGCTTCGGGCACCAGATCGTTTCTTTAGCGCTTGGTGGTACTTGTGTAAAGAACGATGGCAAGTGGGAGATCGGACCAACAAAATTACGCCTTACTGATATTGGAGAAAGTGTATTTGGAATAGAGAAGGAACTTGTATGTTTACTAAGCTTTCCTGAGAGCTCACAAGCTGATTTCATACGCAGACGATTCAAGAAATGCATCAAGATCATGTCCCATTTATTCCGAAAGGGTTCCATCTTCTTGCATCGACAGATGTATCGATAAATCAGGGAATGGTTTCTACCTTCGGAACTGATTATCATTATACTCCTACTGTCGCGTCTAGACCTTCCTATGCTCCGTCATTGTCATCCGTTCCTTCGCCAAAATCCATCCTACTATCTGATATCCACATCATAACCGTCCAAGGACATCCAGAGTTCACATGTCCTATTATCTCTAAAATAACCACCAAGCGTACAAAACAGGGACTTATCACTGATGCTTTGAAAGAGGAATGCGATAGACGGAACGACGCCCTAGGTGATAAGATTTCGGGTGATGGTGAGTTGATTGGGAGAATTTTGTGGAAGATCTTGGGGGTACCGTTGTAATTGGAAAGTGTAATTGAGTCGATATCGAGGCAAGAGATCTAAGATGAGCTTTAACATGGATTTTTGCTGTAGAACGAGACCTGTATATATTGTTCGAGAGTATCAGTAACAGCAAGAGTTTGAATTCGCAAGCAGTCATCGTAAAATTATCATCTCTGTTCTAATCTCCCGTGATCTTCAAATGGACGATTTCTCCAGAACTTGGATTCCCCCGCAATACAACGTCTCGCGCCCCCCAATCCTGGAGAAGGTCATAAACTTAAACGAGGATCCAAACTTTACTCAAAATTTCGCTCGAATCACCAAATGGTGAGCAAGTATTTTCCCTCTATATGTATTCAACGAAGTACTGAATCGTGTGCAGTAGCTAACCCCAGGTCCACAGGTCCCCTGATGGCTCATTTTATCTTTCACAATGCGAGAACAGGTCATTTCAATTGGGGAACTCGTGCGTTTTTGTTTTGTGTCTAATCCTTCGTAGTAACTGAACTAACGCATAGTGAACCTCTGGTTTCGAATACCAGTAGTACGCGCCTTCATATATCTTTTTTGATGTCAAGCATTCAAAACCCTTGTAGGCTCACAAGTGACTTTTGAATACCGTCAACCGGCCTCCATCGTCGATTTCGCATGGTACCCAACAGCAACTCCGAAAGACCCTGCAACATTTTGTTTTGTTGCCTCTATCCGCGAATTTCCTGTGAAGCTGCTCGATGCCTCGGATGGACGAGTTAGTGCGCTCCTTCCCTCGTTTCGCCGAATTCTCAATCCTTTTCGTTCCTCGGCAGCTGAGGGCCTCATATCCTATAATCGATCATCGTGAACGCTTTATCGCTCCACAGAGCCTTACTTTCAACTTGACTGCACAAAAGTACGTCTATAAATCTATTTGTGTATGGTATATCGTATCTGACCATGAGGATCAGGCTCTACTGTGGTTTCGAAAACGCTATAGAGATATTCAATGTCGCATATCCTGGTCAAGGAACACGGCTAGCGACCACTCCCAATAAAAGTAGCAAGGATGGCCTCAAAGGTAGGTAGTATATCCTTCGAGCTTCAACTGCGGTTATCTCCAGTGTTTAAACGACAGGTTTAATATCCGCACTTGCTTTCTGTCCCTCATACGAATCGGATATGTTCGCCGCTGGATCTCTCAATGCCAATGGCGCCAACATTTCTCTATTCAGCGAGTCGCAGGGAGAGATACCATTGATGTTTCTGGACGGAGTAAAGGCGGGGGTAATGCAAGTGCGTATCTTCAATCGTTCTAACCCTGTACCTTGACGTTGATTACCCACAGCTCCAATTTAACCCTATTCAACCGTATATGCTCTATGCTTCTTTCCGGCGGGACACACGCATCTTTTGCTGGGATATCCGATACAATTCGGACCAACCCTTTAAGATATATGCGCCGAGTCCCGTTTCCCTACTTGGGGGCGTTCAGGCCTATTCTTCTTCATTCAAGGAATCTACGAACCAGAAGCATCGGTTCGATATCGATATCAGCGGCAAATACCTATCTGTTGGGCGACAGGTTCGTTTCGTTCTATGTTCACGGCTTTTCTTCATTGTAATTCTCATACCTCATTATTCTCCGTTTTTTTCCATTCACCCGTGCGCGCTGACAACCTATTAATTCTGTAGAACGGAGACGTACTATTATATGAGCTCGACAACTCGCAGCCTTCTGACTCACTCGAATTCCGAGGGGAAGAAAATGAGCCCGTCATCGTACATCCGACTGTAGTATTTCCAGCACATGAAGGTGAGGGTCGTGAACATGTCCTATTTTGTTATATCTTGCTAAGTAATCACTTCTCCTCAGACTCCATAGGAAGCGTGGCCTTCCATCCAACGACTTCCCGACTGCTTTCGACCTCGGGCTCACGGAACTTTGACGACGGCTTCTCCGATTCTGAGGACTCCACCTCCGACTCCGATGATGCTCGTTCAGGTACTACGACAGCTGGATCCGTGCGGCAGAGGAAGAGACAACCTCTTGTACGGGACAATTCGTTGAAACTGTGGAAGTTCTGATGATTAGATTATCACTGTGAGAGATATTTGTAGCGAAAGTCCTTAGTAATGAAGAATCTCATCGTTTTTTTTTTTTGCTTCGCCAAGATGTTTAGTACGATGTACCATATGATACATGTACACCAGGTGAACTCCACCGTAGTTGTACGCTTCGCGAAGAAATAATTCTTCCTTCGGAAACAATGATTATTTTCTCTCAAAAGCACTCTCGTTCCCAAAGATACAACAAACGATACAAATTACTTCGACATTCGGTCTTAGAGGTTCTTCCCCTTATTCCACCACTTATTCACCACCCATCCACGGACGTTTACTGTAGGCTTTCAGAACCCTGGAATTTCATGCATGCTCATCGTCGACTGTTTCGGGTTTGTTCTCTTATTTTGTGAAATCGAACCCTCTCATTCTAGGTGGCAACCTCGTTTGGATTTCATTGACTTTGAATTTGGTCTTTCAAACTAATTCTGGTGGATGGGGAGCCAAGTACGAGCTCTAGACAATAGTTCATTCAAGTCACCGAAAAATTCGACAAGAACCAACGTGGATGTGGTGCTATCTGAATAGAATGAAATTCAGTTGACGGGACAGCAATTGTTGACAAAGGATGAATTTAGACTCAGTCACCTACCCATGATAGATCGTTGATCTATCAGGAAATATGAAATTGATGTAGGATGTACAAGGCATGGTGTTAGAATCAACGTTTGTCTCTTCGTAGCGTGTGGCTGCGATAGAGAGCTCGCAAAAGATTGATACCCGTTGTTTCGCTCATTACAAGCAACATTTTTCGGATCTTCGAGTATTTGAGCGAACCCCGGTACGTTTTTTACAGTTGCATGCAACTAATTTACAGCTGATCATGAATTCGAAGGAAGACCTTGTGCGTGAATTCAAAATTATCCGTCAGATGTATCAACGTCAAATACACATGAAGATTCATCGACAAATAGCCGTTTTCAAATTAACTCTGTACATGACGCATTGTGGCGAATTGAAGGCTCGAGAGAGCTTCGAGAAGATGCAAGTGTGGGCCATACTGTTGTGCCGGTCATGGGGACGAACTTTCATTGCACAGAAATTCATAGATTAGTTATAAAAGTGAGTAATCGAACGATTGCTTCTCGTTCTCCTAATTGATATTTTTCCGGATGGTGATGTCTCTTGCCATCGTTCTAGGACTGCAGGCTCTCTTATTGACCTCCCTTGTTGATGCGACCGCCGTGTTCGCGCATTTTATGGCGAGTACCGCTCACTGTGTTGACACCACTTTCCTCATAATTTTGATATCTCGTAGGTGCAGAACTCGTTCTCCTATGGTCCATCAGACTGGGCTGCAGATATCGCTGCTGCTCAAGCAATCGGCATCGACGGATTCGGTAGAACCCATCCCTATCTGAGGAGTTTGTCTGTTAAATGCCAGATCTCTAGCTCTCAACACAGCTGTAGATACATATGAAATCACTAAATATCCCGACGCCTTCGCTGCCGCCGAAGCTGCCAACTTTCAGATGTTCATATCGTTTGATATGACCTATGACTGGGCTGAATCGGACATGGTGTCACTGGTTCAAACCTATGCCAGTAGCTCGAGCTACTACAAGTGGAATGGCAACCCATTGGTCAGTACTTTCGACGGTGATGCTCAAGACAACGAGTTCTGGGCCGGCTTCAAGTCCGATCTTGCAAATGCAGGTGTATCAATATCTCTTGCGCCGGCCTTCATCGATTTTAGAGATCCATCAGAGGCGACATCAATGTTCTCCACCTATACTTCGATTGATGGATTTTTTAACTGGTGGTCGTGGTAAGTTGGACATCATTTCTGCAACTGTTAAGGCTGTCATCTGGCTAAATTTCATACAGGCCAGCTGATGTCGCGGACGACCTTACTACAGCGACTGATCTTGCTTACCAGGCTGGCATCTCTGCCGCTGGTAGAAGTGGTCCTTACATTATGGGCAAGTGATTCCGCGAGGCCCGCCTATTACCACTAATAGTTAAGTATTCTATCAGCTATTTCACCTTGGCAATTCAAAGAACTAGGAGGCACCAACGATTGGGTTGAGCAAAGTGACGAACTCTGGAAATACCGATGGGAGCAGGCGATATCAGATGTCAAACCTGATATTGTTGAAATAGTTACCTGGAACGATTACGGTACTCCAATCTTCCTCTTGCTTTCCTCGTAGCCATGATTAAGACTATTCTTTAGGCGAAAGCCACTATATCAGCGACATAAATCCCATCGTCAATCTTGGAGATTTAGCCCCATTGTACGTCGACGGCTTCGACCATGGGGCATGGAGAACCATGGCTCAGTATTACATGTCATGGTACAAGGCTGGGAAAGCGCCTGCTATAACTGTGAGGGTATCCTTTTTTGTTCTAAGAGTGTCATGTTGAATACTTGAATCTAGGAAGATCAAGTAGTTTACTGGTACCGTGCCTATCCCAAGGCTATCACATGCAGCGAAGGCGATCTCCCTAGAAACTCGGCTTACCCTGCGGACGCGGTGTTCGCGTTCTCAATGTTGACATCCCCTGGAACCATCACTCTTACGGTTGGAGACAGTACCGCATCCTTCGACGCCCCTGCTGGGGTAGCTATTGGATCAGTGCCGTTCTCTACGCAAGACGCTCAAACACCTGTGATTTCAATCGTAAGGGATGGTACGACTATTAAAAGTGGAACTGGCGCGAAAGCCATAAGCACGAGCTCTTGCCCTTATTATAACTTCAATCCTCTTGTGGGTATGGTCCAATAGTGGTTTTACTACCAAGGAGTGGCTATATATTTGTGGTGCGCAAGAGCATTAATACATGTTACAACATCGATCACGAGAACACATCCAACCCAGTCATCTTCTTGATGGCGATTTCGATTCCCTCTCATTGTCATGCAAGCATACAAATACTCATAAGTTTCCGTAACCCGTGGAAGACCTGTAGAAAACTGACGGAAATTTCCTAATGCATAGGATTGGCAACTTATTCCGGAGAAGCGATTATGTGAAGGAGAGGTTAGACCCCAATTCGGTCAAATAGTGGCCTGATTTTGTCAACATGTTGGTCGAAAGTTCGGTCAAAAATAACCCGCCAGGGGCGGAGCTCTGAAGAAAGTTCGAAATATGGCCAGACTTGGTCGATATCTTTGCATATCATAGCGTTCAATGCTCCTTCGTGATACCATTTCTAAAATCTTCAACGAGGCTACTGACATCAAGACTTTAGAATATTGACAATTGACCAGTTTTTGCCTTGTACTCCACTAGCAGTACCACTATCTTACACCAATGTACTAGGATGTACTATTTAATTACATAGTTCACGATGCAAATCACAGTAATTCGCAATGCATGTGATGTTGTGTGCGTAGGTCATTACAAACCTTAATTTCACCTTCACTTTTGACCGCCAAAAGTATCCCCGCTTGCTATGGAGAGTATTAACAAAGCAGAAAATTCTAGCAATGATACTTTTGTATGGACAAATGGATCGGAAAAGGTTTCAATTATTCTGCAGAGTCCATTCCTCTATGTGTTACCCTTGCTCGGTGCGAAGAAGAGGATGTACCTACCGAGTCCTGAAAATTTCATACATCATTGTCTCTTTCATTTGAGCAATTCCTTCGAATTTCTCTGCCTAAATGCTCTTATACTTTGTCATCCTTCACCTCTGAGCAGTGGTTCGGTAATGAACCTCCAGATTCACAAATTATGGGTGAGCTGTGGAAGCTCTTGATTGCTCATCCTCTGCCTACATCAAGTGAACTGGCAAGGTAGACTGGCGATTTTGGTCACCTTCGGCTGAATGGTGCTCAAGCTATATGTGATCCTTGTTTGATAGAGGGAAAGAGTGTCTTCCTCTTTGGGCCCTTGGTGTTTGCTGCAATGTGATTCATGAATCCAAGACACAGAACAACCTATAAAAAGCATATCATTCTCTGCAGGAGCTTGTGAAGGCAGCAAGCAGTTGCAGATCACTTCCCTACCATTGACTCCATGTTTAGAACTGCAAAGTGAAACACTCCCATTTCTGCCCTGGGTATTCCTCTACTTGAATTATAGAACATTCTGACAATGATCCCTGCTCTCAAATCTCGGGCCCTGGATGAAGTTTTTGGTTTTGAGAATGAAGCTTTAAGAGACAACAACTCTCTCTTCTCTTTGTTCTGTAGAGTTATTGTGGGACTTTCCACAGACTGTGCTCAGTGATGGGGCAGCCAAGAAGCAAACATTGTATGAGTGTGAGCAATTTAAAGTTTTGTTGAATGCAACCTTTACTCACTATTGAGAATCAACAAAAGATATAAGTTGCTATATGTTAGAGTCCAAGTAACACTTGAATATCAAACTGATATTGGAATTAGCATTGGGTTGAAGGAACTTTGTGAAGAGAAGAAGAATGGATGACACAGACCTGACAAGACATTGATGAATGTGATTGAGTTGAATGGATGATTTGAAGTAGCTGTGTTCTTTCTGTATATTGTGTCAATTTCACTTTTGTTACCACAAACTACATCTAAATTTTGTGCACATTGTTGATTTTTGCCAAGGCCCAACTCTTTGTTTCAAACCGGATGTTGATGCTTCATTAGACATATTTACAGAGAATTTTTACCTTCAAAAGGATAGTTATAACATGATACATGTTTTATCAGGATTGAACTAGAACAAGCATACAACATACAATATTGGAGGAATGCAATGAAAAAATGTAGGAATCATATATTTCTGTTGATCTTGATTTTAGCTTGACTGACTGTGTTCATGAGTCCATGATCTTTGAATAATTGAACAAATGACTTTTGAGTTTTCACTCCTATCTAGAATGGAGTTTCTCCTAAGCAATGCTATTCAAGCACTACCATACTGATGACTATGTGCATTGGCATTAGCTCCATTATCAAGAAGGAGTTGGATGATATGTTGGTCATGTATATATACTGCAGCTTGTAGAGCATTTCCATATTCACCACCTTGAACATTGAAATCTGCTCCACTATCCAGGAGCAGTTTAACAATGTCTTGATTGCCTTGATATGCTGCAGCTTGGAGAGCATTTCCATATTCACCACCTTGAGCATTGACATCTGCTCCATTATTGAGGAGCAGTTGAACAATGTCTCCATCACCTCCATATACTGAAGCCTTCAGAGGGTTTTGATGTGCAGCAGCTTGTAGAGCATTTCCATATTGACCACCTTGAGCATTGACATCTGCTCCACTATTCAGGAGCAGCTGGACAATGTCTTCATTGCCTTCATATGCTGCAGCTTGGAGAGCATTTCCATAAACACCACCTTGAGCATTGACATCTGCTCCACTATTCAGGAGCAGTTGGACAATGTCTTCATTGCCTCGATATGCTGCAGCTTGGAGAGCATATCCATATTGACCACCTTGAGCATTGACTTCTGCTACACTATCCAGGATAATTTGGACAATGTCTTGATTGCCTTGGTATGCTGCAGCTTGGAGAGCATTTCCATATTGTCCACTTTGAGCATTAGAATTTGCTTCACTATTTAGGAGCAATTGAACAATGTCTTCATTGCCTCCATATGCTGCAGCTTGAAGAGCACTTCCATACTCACCACCTTGAGCATTGATATCTGCTCCAGTATTTAGGAGCAGCTGTACAATATCTCCATTGCCCTTATATGCTGCAGCACTAAGGGGATTGCCATATCTACCACCTTGAGAATTTACCTCTGCTCCACTATATAGGAGCAGTTTGACAATGTCTTCATTACTTCGATATGCTGCAGCTTGGAGAGCATTTCCATATTCTCCACCTTTAGCATTGACATCTGCTCCAGTATTTAGGAGTACTTGGACAATGTCTTCATTGCCTCCATATGCTGCAGCTTGGAGGGAATTACCATATTCACCACCTTGAGCATTGAAATCTGCTCTACTGTTCAGGAACAGTTTTACAATGTTTTCATTGGCTCGATATGCTGCAGCTTGGAGAGCATTCCCATATCTCCCACCTTGAGCATTGACATCTGCTCCATTAATCAGGAGCAGTTGAGCAATTTCTTCATTGTCCCGATATGCTGCAGCTTGGATAGCACTTCCATATTCTCCACCTTGAGCATTGACATCTGCTTCAGTATTCAGCAGCAGTTGGACAATGTCTCCATTGCCTTCATATGCTGCAGCTTGGAGAGCATTTCCAAATACACCACCTCGAGCATTGACATCTGATCCACTTTGCAAAAGCATTTGGACAATGTCTTTGTTGCCTTCATATGCTGCAGCATGGAGAGCATTTCCATAACTTCCTTGAGCATTGACAGTTGCTCCACTATTCAGGATCAGTTGAACAATGTCTTCATTGCCTTGGTATATTGCAGCTTGGAGAGCATTTCCATATTCACCACCTTGAACATTGACATCTGCTCCACTATTCAGGAGCAGTCTGACAATGTCTGCATTGCCTTGACATGCTGCAGCTTGGAGGGCATTTCCATAAACACCACCTTGAGCATTAACATCAGCTTCAGTATTCAGCAGCAGTTGGACAATGTTTCCATTGCCTTGATATGCTGCAGCTTGGAGAGCATTTCCATAAACACCACCTTGAGTATTTACATCTGCTCCACTAGCCAACAACAGTTGGACAATGGCTTCATTGCCCTGATATGCTGCACCTTGAAGGGCATTTCCATACTTACCACTTTGAGCATTGACATTTGCTCCACTATTGAGCAGCAGTTTGACAATGCCTTTATTGCTTCCATGTACTGCTGCATTAACAGCATTCCCATATTGACCACTTTGAGCATTGATATTTGCTCCACTGTTCAGAAGCAGTTTGACAATTTGTTCATTGTGTCCATATGCAGCAACTTGGAGAGCATTTCCATATTTATGACTTTGAGCATTGACATTTGCTCCATTATTCAGGAGCAGTTGAACAATGTCTCCATTGCCTTCACATACTGCAGCTTGGAGAGCATTTCCATATTTCCCACCTTCAGTATTGACATCTGCTCCACTATTCAGAAGCAGGTGAATACTTTTACCCTTGCCACTACATGCTGCAGCTTGGAGAGCATTTCCATATTCACCACTTTGGGCATTGACATCTGCTCCACTATTCAGGAGTACTTGGACAGTGTCTTCATTACCTCCATATGCTGCAGCTTGGAGAGCATTTCCATAGTCACTCTCTTGAGCATTGACATCTGCTCCACTATTCAGGAGCAGCTGAACAATGTCTCCATTACCTTGACATACTGCAGCTTGGAGAGCATTTCCATATCTACCACCTTGAGCATTGACATCTGCTCCACTATTCAGGAGCAGGTAAACACTCTTATCCTTGCCACTACATGCTGCAGCTTGGAGTGCATTTCCATATTCACCACCTTGAACATTGACATCTGCTCCACTATTCAAAAGCAGTTGGACAATATCTTCAGTACCTCTATATGCTGCAGCTTGGAGAGCATTTCCATATTCACCACCTTGAACATTGACATCTGCTCCACTATTTAGGAGCAGTTGGACAATTTCTTCATTACATCCATATGCTGCAGCTGCAACTTGCAGGACATTGATGTCTGTTTCACTATTCATGGACAGTTTGTTAATTGCTGGATCACCACAAGATGCAGCAGCTTGTAGAGCATTTCCATATTGACCACCTTGAACATTGACCTCTGCTCCATTATTCAGGAGAGATTCTACCACTTTTTTTTCTCCAACCCCTGCTCCTGTAGAGAGAGGAGTCCCAAGGTTACACCCAATATCATTGACAATTTTTTTGTTTCCATGAATAATCAAATCACCAATAATCTGACCCAAACCAAGATATGCAGCAGAGCAAAGTGATCCAGCAATTGACCATTCCATATCTGACCCCCAATATGAATGTCTTGTGAGTCTATAGTTACTCCTCCAATATAAGTACTGTGGACTGTCATCCTCTAATATCTGTCTGCATAAATCTCTCAGTAAGTCACTTGGGGATGAATTTTTCTTTTCAATGGATTTGACATGATCTGCCCAGTGGTTGACTGCATATATGTCAAGTAGGGAATCCTCTGTGATCATGTCTTCATCTTTCCACTGCAGTAGATAGACAATACAGATTTGAGCTATAGTATCATGTGCCAATGCTTCATTAATCTTGAATAGGTTCACTGTTTGAGATAGATTGTGGTCATATAGAAGAAACTCCTTCACAGATGCATGAGCAAGCTGTACAATACCATCACAATTAATAGTGACAAGAGTGGTGCCAATGATTTCATCAAGTTGAATATTCATTTGGCCACTTTTGTAGATAGTTTGTTCTTCCAAATCAACCAAAACAATAGTCTCAACTTGTTTCTCTCCTAAAGGTTCAAAAGCACATAAGAGCCACAAAAGAATATGATATGCTTCTGTGGAATTAGAGCTTCTTTTACATTCTTGAACAGCTTCAGTGTATGTTTGTTCCAAGTCTGGAGGTAACTTCTTCAATACTTGCTGGACTGACTTGGGTGATTTACATTTGGTCAGTACATTGATTTGGCAATCAACCCAACGGAATCTAAGTTGTTGAATAAGTCAACAATAATTTACATTATAGTTATTACTTACACTCCTTGTGCTTGTGTATTCAAAGTTTCCCTGATTTCAGCTTGCAAATCTCCTTTGAAAGGAAGAACCTCCATTCTAGCTTTAAGAAATATTGAAATGTCTTCATGAAGCATGTGATTACTATCCAGTGAAAGATTCAATAATGTGCTCCTGTCAAAAACCCCTGGCTGATTGCGGCTTGTTATTACAACCCAAATGTTTTTGCCAAAAGTACTGATTAAATGGAGCATCTCATCTTTTTCTTTACATTCATCCAGGGCATCAACCACAATATAAATCTCTTGTTTTTTCTGGACAAGATTATCTAGAATTTCCCTCAAAATCTTTTCCAATTCTCTGTTGCTTGGTTTTGCTTTTTGTAACTTTTTATATTTTTCATATAGCTCTTTCAATGCAGGGTGCACTTCACCATCTTGAAAGCCCATTGATTGAGCAAGTGATAATAACAATCCCTGGTAGCTTGATTTGGCTCCAGTATTGTCACGTATATCAAAATAATGATAGTATACCAAACTTGAGGGGTTATTGCTGAGGCTTTCAAGTATGGTTGTACTAAACAAGTCAAGACCAATGTCACAATTCAATCCCACATGTCTAGATGTTAGACTTACAACAATATTGTTTTACCTGTTCCAGCTAGAGAAGTCAATGTCAATCCTGGAATTTGTACCCACAATGCTGCTCCCACCTTTACCTTGAATCCAGAGAATGCTACATGTTTCTTGCCATTTGAGAAATGTTGGATGACTCAAAACCCATTTGCCTGTTGCAGCTACTCTTTTGTTTAGAGCTGTTGTATAATTGTCAGAACAGTTTGGGGGATCAAGCCATTCTTTCAGCTTTTTCTCTTCATCATTTGAAATTTGGATGTCTAATAGATGATGGTCAGCACTGAAAACAATATTTGATTAGAACTGACAATTGATATCTCTTCCAGCTGCATTGAGAGTACTATGACTGATTTCAAAGTTATGGGAATTCGAGAAGAGGCTTTTGTAAATGTTGAATTTTTACCAATCAGTTATTGGTCATGTTGGAATGCTTATGCTTACCTTCCGCTTTGGATTCTGTAATTACAAGAATCATATGATAACATGAGTCAAATAAAATTTATGTTTACATTTAATATTCACCTGAAATCTTCCATTGGTTCATTCATGACAGAAAGCAGAAGGAGGAATGTCAGACAAGTGTCGACTTATATAGGCCTTGGACCGGTGATTGTGTAATCAATAATCAGTATAGAATCTAGATTCGAAGTACATACTTTAATTCTACCTGTTAGTCAAAGTTCAATCACCTCGTGTGTGGGTATGATCCATTTAAACAGCACATCAACACCGTTACATTACAGTGTACGGGGGATATCTACAATTAAATGCATAGTTCAAAAAGCGACATATTGCTTCGTTGAGGATTAATCCAGGCTCTCCTTTGTCTTATCATTCCGGCTCAAGGCAATGTTGTAGTCAAAGTTATATATGCCAACATAGCCTCGGCCGAAGTACGAAGAACTAATGTAATGCTCTGTGAAAGAATGGATGGATTAGGAAAGAAGAAAAAATGTGCTCATGTGTTGGAAATGAATGTAGATGACTGGAATATGAACATCCGAAATGCATATCGGCAGGAGCTTCGGGGAGCCAGTTAGAAGGTACATTATTCCGTACTCTGCTGTTTCGGCTCTTCTTCAAATCCTAATTCAGAACATTAATTCTTTCTATTTGTGTTCTGATACCGGAAGAAAGAGTTGACAAGGAGCTCACATCTTCGCAAGATCAGAAAAACATTCCAAGTCGGGAATTCTATGATGATGCTCAGAAAGGCATAGAAAGCAGAGTGGACGAGAGAGTAGAGAATAGAGAGAGCAATACAGAGTAAAATCAACTGTATAAGGGTTCAAAAGATTCATTGTGATGTTGCTCCGCTCCGTATATTTTGTTCCAAAAAGATAATATGTCAAGAGATACGAGTTGAAACCATGACAGTATACCGTAGTTCCAGATCAACCATTTATGCATGTCTATTCCATGTCCCTTTATGCCTTCCATTGCACAGTGCCATGCGGGGAGCTGGTAAACATTTGTACTATGGGTGTAGCACTAGATTGACGAGACGATGTCCTGGCAGTACGAGTTCATTTGGACGTTGCGGATGGATAAGATAGAAGGGCAAAGTGGCTGTTCCAAGGCATATCAGAGCAGCGAGAGGATACAGAGACAGAACACACACAAAGAGATGTTATATCAGATTTTTCATCGACGACGGTCCATGAGTGGTATATGATAGAAATAAAGCGATTGTGTGGGGCTTTCTGTCGTCCAAGGATCACGGCCCACAACAACGACACTCGCAGCTCACAACACGTATCGCATCTCAAAATAGATTCTCTCCTCGTGCCTCATGATACTTTCTCCAACCAGCTCGAAATTAGTTTCTTGTACAGCGGAATTAGCTTTTCGTGAGCGATGAGGAGGTCCTGGTCGACACTGTTGACTTTTGTACGTCCGACGTTTTGGCTTTGTTGAGCTATGTGTTCGACTTCCATCCCGTTTTCTGATTCCTCCTGCTCGTCTCCTTCATCCTCCGCACATACTCCCGTAACATCGCCAACGCAAGACCTCGCCGCCTATATTCCTTCGCCACGCAGAATGAATGAATGCATACAGAAGGACCGTCAAAGACATGGTGTGTCATTGAGGAAGGAGAAAGAGAGTGGTCGAAGGAACGAGTAGAGCAGATGGTAGCTGATTGAGAGCAGTCTTGAGAAATGGAGTGCATGGAGGATATGTCGGATCCAAAAATGCTCCCAGAAACAATCCAGAGTTTTACAGGAAGAATGGTAGTGGTTATTGATCCATCGTGAAAAGAACCAGTCTGGCAGTCGTTATTGCCGTTCGATTGGAAGTGAAGCAAGAAGTATACCGATTGTAGTAGCACTAATTGGCAGCAGTAATTGTAGCTGTAGCTGGAGTTGGATTTGTAGTTGCCGTAGGCCGTAGGTCGTGCGTCTACGTCCACTTCAGCTCTACCTCGCCACGTTCTCCAATGTCCTTAGCTCCTTCTTGTCCATCGTTCGTCATCCAGCGTAGACTTGAGAGCTTCAATTCCCTGTTGTAAGTCCGTGGTGGAAGAAGTCGTGTTATTGACAACGTTAAAGGTTTCTGTCGAAATACGAAAGGAGGTCCGTACCAATATCCTGGTCGTGACTAGTGACGCGTTACGTGTCGTTATATGTCGAACGACTCACGTTTTATGCTTTGAACTCGCTCTTACAGACGCTAGCGAAGGCTTTCTCTTTTCCCTGAAGTTGACGCGGCTACCATTATGGCCATCATTACCCATGAATTCTGGGCAAGTGATTTCTACAAGCTGGACTGGTGTTAGTGAGATAAAACTGAACATCAAATATTGTCCCCTAAAGGTAAATCACTCGAGCTTACTACCAATGATTCTGTATACCGCAAGTACAAGTTGCTGAACGCAATTGCTATTCTACTCAACACCTATTTCTTCATCCTCGTTTGCCACACAGAGACTTCCAGGAAAGTTGGATCGGTCAAAAAGCAGTTTGACCGAGGTCTACGAGACGAGCACGCGCTTGGGCATCGCTTGGAAGTTGGTTAGCTTGGACATGTCTTTGTCCAGGATTGAGGCTTTTCATTGTCCTCGAGAGCATAAAAGCCGTCGCTTTTACACCCTCAGCATCTCATCTTTCTTCACTTATCTCACCTACTGTTCGATTTGCCTCTTCTAAGGTTCATTTTCGCAATCATTGTCACCATTGACTCTGTCTCCTATTCACGTATTCTCGACCCAAAGTCTGGTTGTGTTTCTTGGCAAAGGAACGGTAGATTTGTGAAATCTAGTGCAATTCCTGCGGACATTCTTGCATGATTCACAGATTTCCCTTCAGAAGCTGACCTTACTCCTCCTCACTCTTCATCCCTTTATCTAAGCTCAATCATGAGTGATCCCTCTGCTAATTCATCGAGTGGTCCTGCCGGTGCCGGTCTCGGTGTCATCCCGTCACTTACTAGCAAGCAACTTTACAATCTGCTCCTTACTGCAGTTCAGCATCAGCAGCAGCAGTCACCTTCGACCCAACAATCTGCTCCAGGAGCACCTCAGATCAATTTCCCTCCCTTTATAAACAAGAAGGCTCCTGTTACACCAAGTAAGTCTCTTCTAGATGCCTTCCCTTCTTTAGAGCCAGCCATGCTACTGGATATTGCTCGCCATGAACTTCGCCCTATGGATCTTTGCAAATTTGATTCCAGGTTACGCGAGAAAGCAGATGACAGTGGTTCTACATCTTCCTTTCTTTCACGTGATTCATCAACAAAGGACAACCCATCCCTCTCTGCCCTTTTCTCCCCCCTTAACCTCTATTTCTGTGTCCTTATCCATTTTGCCTCATCTGGGGGAAAAGCTGACGTGGTTATGGCTCTTTCAACGGGGTTTCTGCTCTACATGGACCACCTGAATGACCTCAACTTTCACTATGACTGCTCCGCAGTCCTTCAGTATCACATGGATTTTCATGCCCGTCATCGTCGAGACATGATCAATGGCAAATATGATGGCTGGGGTGTTCAGCACTATGAACTGTTGATGAAATTTCTTTTCGGTCATGAGCGGGTCAGGTGTTCTGGCGCAACCAATTCAGGTTCAGGGTCTTCTTTGAAGTCAAAGAAGCTTCCAATCGAGCAACAGATATGCTTCACTTGGAACTCTGGTAACTGCACTGCATTACTGTGCAAGCGACTACATCATTGTGCAATGTGTCACCCAAAGGAACATACAGAGAAGGATTGCCCAAGAAAGGAAACTTGATGGGTTGGCAGAGCAAGTCAGCGTTGGCGCTGTTCATTTTGCTACTTTGCTGCTCGCTTGCACCAGCAGCCTTCTTTGGTTTTAACATCTTTGGCTTCTCGTAATTTGGTTCCTTTCACTGCTCAGCTACCACACTCCTCTTCCTTTCCTTCCCTTCCCCCTCCTCCTCCTCGCCCTAATACAGATCCACGCTGTAATGCTCCATCTTACTCCACATCTTGCTTACGTGTTACGGGTATGCTTCCGCTACCTCATACAGAACATCCGGAAGTTACGGAAATGACAATTCCTATACTATAAATTAGGGCGGTGCGCCTAAACCAGCGCTTTTTCTTATTAGTCATTATTTATGTCAGCAAAACTGTCAACGTTTTAGTGCTGCGGCGGCAGCGGCAACTTAAGTTTTTCCCACACATTACAATACACAATCTTGCGACGTGTTTGCTGCATGTTTGCTGAGTTGACTTAGGTTTTTCTCACACATTACTTCAAGCTTGCAATGTGTTTGCTGCATGTTTGCTGCATGCATTGCATGATAATTATGCTCTCCTTTGTTTCCCTTTCCCATCTTCTACTATAATTTCACACTATAATTGAAGTTCCTGATAGAGGAAATTTAACTACAGATAAAATGTTTGGTTTCTTACAAGCTATTGACCTGTGTGCAGGCTCTGACTACTATTCTCACTTTAAGGGATTCTGAGTCACCTCCCAATACACCTCAACATCGACAACAAAATGCTGATCGTGAGAGGGAATGACAAACACGTACCCTAGGCAGCCCTGAAAATCGACGTACACCTCAACCATCACCACATGGTGGACCAATACCATTCCAACTCAATATACCTCAAAATTATGTACCTTCCCAGCATTCACAAGATGATCTATTTCAAGTAATCAACCATAATGGCCAAGAGTTTCAATTGACTCAAGGAATTGCTAATCAACTCAGAAATTTACCTCCACTACTACCAACACGGGGCCGTGGCCGTGGCCGTACTTCAAATCAAGCAGTTGTAGGTGTAAAAATTCAAATACATAGTGCTGTGGCCACCAATCAATATCTTTACCTTATAGTCTTTTCATAATCAGAATCAGAATGCCCATGCAGGACCATCAAATTTGGCATATCAAAATCAGGTATTAGCATACTTATTTAGAGATTTTAAGGCTCATTTATTCTCTTGGTAGTTTCCTCACTTACCTGCTGAGCTACAAGCTCAACTAGCATTTGTACAGCCTCACCCTGCAAGACCAACATTGAGACAGAATCATAGAAGAGCCCAAAGTCATATCCGTAATACATTCTTTTCTATATTACACTATTTATTGCTGACTATCTTTACTTTCAGAATCTATATCATTTAATCCAGAAAGGCTGACCCATGAGCATGAGAATAATGATCCTCCACAAGATGACTTTGAGAATAGCCAGAGACTTCCACCAGGTCCTGGCTATCTCACACCAGAAGGCCATGACATGCACCAACAACATGAACAGTTGCAAAATGTGATGCACAACTCCCAAGAGGTGCATGAGCAGCACTTGCAACAGCAAGAAATTGATGTGGGAGATCATGAACATCAAAATGATGCTCCAGATGAGCCTATTCCAATAGGTCTACAACCTATTGAGAATGATCAGATTTATAACTTCTGTTCTTTGGGAAAAATGGATATAGAGTGTCCATTTTGTGGTGCATTGCATTGGCAAGCAGAGAGACTTACACATTCCTCTGTAATAAATCCTAAATTTGGAGCATGCTGCAAATCAGGGAAGATTCAGCTACCTATGTTACAAAGTCCACCTATTGAAATCAGGAATCTCTTTACTGGAGTTGATCATAACTCAAAGCACTTTTTAGACAACATAAGGAGTTATAATTCTGCTTTTGCTTTTGTATCATTGGGCCTTAAGATTCAACCACAGAATGATCCTGAACTTCCAAATACTGGGCCAAGGCAGTTTAAAATTAAGGGTGCACTTTGGCATTCTCTAGGCTCCCTTTTGCCTGAGGGTGACAAACCCCCAGTATATGCACAGCTTTACATAGTTGCACCTGAGACTGCTTTAGAGCAGCGCTTAGCCAATAACAGACATCATGGTACTGGGTTACTGTCATCTGTTATGCAAACAATATCTGATTGCATTCACCGCAATAATAACTTTGTGAGTCTCTACAGATCAGCATACCAGAGAATACAAAACCTTCAGGCACAGGCTCCAAATTCCCTAAATGGTGCTTATATCAAACTGCATTTCAGTGATACAAATGATCCTAGGAGATATAATATGCCATCAGCTGATGAGGTTGCAGTTGTTCTTCCAGGCCCAGGTACTGCCACAGATCATCAAGATATTATCCTTCAATGTAAGGAGGGGCCACTGAAACATATATATGAAACCAATCCTGCATATGCACCTTTACATTATGTTTTACTGTTTCCCAGAGGTGAACTAGGATGGCACCTAAATATCAAATATGCAGATAGACCTAATGAACCAGCCTCTAATGATGATCATGTTACCCAGATGGAGTACTATGCATATCGCCTTCATCAATGCAATCTAGAGATTGAATCAAACCATCTGTTCTATGCCAAAAATCTTTTTCAGCAATATATTGTTGATGCATGGGCCCAAACTGATCAGTCATGCTTATCCTGGCTTGCACGCAATCAGAAGAAACTCAGAGCTGAGGTTTACAGTGGTTTAGTAGATGCTGTTCATTCAGGAGATGTTCAGCTGCAAGATATAGGGCAACGAGTTATCTTACTCTCTTCTTATATTGGAGGATCAAGACATATGTTCCAGCTCTATCAAGATTCTATTGCCTTAGGAAGAGCATTTGGAAAACCTGATCTATTTCTGACAATCACTGCAGATCCAAATGCACCTGAGATTAAAGAGGCTCTCCTTCCCGGACAGACAGCACAAGACAGACCTGATTTAGTTGCCAGAGTTTTTCGTGAAAAAGTACAGATCATCTTGAGGGCTATTGACAAAGGGTGGTTTGGAAAGTGTAGAGGCCGTGTTTACACAATTGAATTTCAGAAGCGAGGACTACCTCATATACACATTCTTATTTTTCTCTCTCCCCAATCACAGTATCAAGAGGCTCATCAGATTGACAAAGGAATCTCTGCTCAGTTGCCTGATCCTGAAACACATCCAAATTTATTCATGTTGGTTGAAAAGCTGATGATTCATACACCATGTGGTGATCTCAACCCAAGTGCATCCTGTATGAAGGATTCAAAATGCTCCAAGGGTTATCCTAAGGTATTCCAAGAGCATACTGTTTTGTCAGAGGATGGCTATACCCTTTATGCTAGACCCAAGAATGGAAGGCTTTGCAAGAAAAAGGTCAATGGCATGGAAATTGATATTGATAACAGATGGGTTGTACCTCATAATCCTTGGGCTTTGATGGAGCTCAAATCACATGCCAACTTAGAGTGTTGCATTTCCATAAAAGCTTTCAAATACCTTCATAAATACATTTACAAAGGCCATGATCGTACAACCATGGCAATTGGGAAAAATAAAGATGAAATACAGCAATATATAGATTCCCATTATGTATCTGCCTCTGAATCAGTTTGGAGGCTTTTTCATTATGATATGCATGAAGAAATCCCAAATGTTGTCTGCCTTGCAGTACATACAGAAGCTGGGCAATTTGTAGTGTTTGATGCTGATGCACCAGTAGAGGAGGTTCTTCATGCTGTTGGGTCAAAAGACAGCACACTTACAGCTTACTTCAAAGTTAATGCAGCAGAGAAGAAAAAGGCTGAGGATGATCCTGAACATGCAGTAATGGTTGCACGATCACTTTTGTACCAGGAATTTCCTACAAAATGGGTCTGGGTAAAAACTACAAAAAGATGGAAGATTTGTGAGGGTAAAGCTGCTCTTGGGCAGATGTATTTTGTTCACCCTGCAGCTGGCGAAAGGTTTTATATTCGACTGCTACTTACAGTTGTCAAAGGTGCTACATCATTTGCAGATCTATGTACTTATGAAGGAGTGGAATATCCTACATACCAAGAAGCATGTTTGGCCCGTGGGCTTTTGCAGAGTGATTCTGAGTGGAAGGACTGCCTAGAGGATGCAAGACATATGCAATCTGGATCTGCACTCTGTTCACTCTTTGCAACAATTCTTAAAGATTGCCATCCTGCTCAACCTTTTTTACTGTGGGAGCAGTTCAAAGAACACATCTGTGATGATATCAACCACCATTTACAGACCTCAGGGATTATTGCCAACCCAACACAGGATCAAATTGAAGATTATGGTTTATATCTTATTGATAAAATCCTTTTCCATGCAGGAGTACATGATGGATTAAAAGGTTTTCTGGGCATGCCAGTTCCTAATTATGAATTTTGGGCAGGGGTTGAAGGCAATAGGTTGATACGAGAGCAGCATGCCTTTCATGCTGAAGAACAACAGCAAAGAGCATCAGAGAATATTGCAAAGATGAACAGAAAACAAGCAGAGGCCTTCAATACAATTAAAGCTGCAATATATGAGAATAACCCTCAGATGTTCTTTCTCCATGGTCCAGCTGGAACTGGAAAAACATTTACATATAATACACTCTGTTATGCATTGTGTGGAGATGAAAAGATTGTATTGTGCTGTGCTTCATCAGGGATTGCTGCTCTTTTACTCCCAAAGGGGCAAACTGCTCATTCCACATTTAAGATTCCTATTGAAATATATGAAGGAAAATTATGCTCTGTCAAGAAGAACTCTGATCTGGGTGAACTACTGTGTGAGACCAGTCTTATTATTTGGGATGAAGTTCCAATGCAGGACCGGTATTGTCAAGAGGCTGTGGATATAACTATGAGAGACATTAGGGACACCCCTAGCAAGCCATTTGGAGGTGTTACAGTTGTTTTTGGAGGAGACTTTCAGCAAATACTTCCTGTGGTCCGGAAAGGACACCGAGAGCAAATTGTGGGTCAGTGTATCCAGCGATCTTATTTATGGCGTGACATAAAGATCCTTTATCTAAAAGAAAATAAAAGATTAAGTAGTGGTACAGCAGAGGACAAAGAGTATGCAGAGTGGTTACTGAAGGTTGGACATGGTTCAATTAATGGTCCAGAAAGCCAAATAAAGCTTGACCCTATTATGAAGTGTGGGGACTCTGTTGACTCCTTGATCTCTGCCATTTATCCAAATCTCAATGTTATTGACTGTGCAGCAGATAATGTTGATTCATGGTTTTCAGAGCGCACTATACTCTGCCCACGAAATGATACTGTTGATGAAACCAATCTCATGTATTTAAATACATTGAGTGGCAATATCAATACTTATCATAGTGCAGACAAGGCTGTCATAGATGAAGCAGCAGATGGGGATTCTCAGTATCCTGAGGAATTCCTTCACAATATCAATGGTTCTGGCCTGCCACTGTCACAACTACAGTTAAAGATTGGTGCACCAATAATGGTTCTTAGGAATCTTGATCCATCAGCTGGAGTTTGTAATGGAACCCGTGCAATCCTTACCCGATGTACAGCAAGAGTACTAGAGGCTAGAATACTGGGTGGAGATGATGCAGGCCAGATTATATTGATTCCACATATTACACTCAGCCCATCCAATCTTGATTTACCTTTTGTCTTTCAAAGACGCCAGTTTCCTGTGAGGTTAGCATTTGCAATGTCCATCAATAAGTCTCAAGGGCAATCAGTTAAAACAGTTGGGTTGAATCTTCAATCCCCAGTATTTACTCATGGTCAACTCTATGTTGCTCTTTCTCGCTCTACAACAAAGCAAGGAGTCAAAACAATTTTTCCTGAAGGTATGTTATATACTTATAAGTTTGTGTTTTATTTACTCAGAGCAATCTACAGGAAATACAGAGTGCATAACACAGAACATTGTCTATCCTGAGGTTTTGCTTGATTAGAGTTTAGTGCTGTTAAATTATATTGTATATTTGAATAATGTATTGGCTCAATACAATCAATATTATATGTGTTGTTAAAAGTCACTGTCCCCTGCCCGTGCCGAAGGCACGGGTCAAGCAAAGCTTGTTATAATTCGTTCCTATCCTTTCTTTATCAGTTCGGGACCGGACCATATGACGACATCCAATGTTAATGGATATGATTACTTTTAATTCCCACCCTATTATGTTTTAATTATATCATTGGGAACTTTTTACAATACTTATTGTTTTATTCCAGATACTCATTGTTCTTTTAACAATTGGGATTACTGGTATATAAGCATTAGTGTCCAGTAGATAGTTCTCCAGTTTAAATATCAACTTAGATCATTCCGATCTAGAGAGGTTATCACTATAACTCTGTCCGGGCTTTCCAGTCATAGTTGTCTGAACTTATCCAGTCAACTTCTGGATGTCCGAAATCTATGAACATCCATGGAACCACTACGACATAGCAGGAGTACTACTGAAAGTGGTGCTAAGGTTCTTGTTTGACTTTACCATTCTACTTTTCTACTGATTGGTAGTTACCGTACAAACCCGGAAACTATCAGAACTGTCAGCGACTTGCTAGCTCTCACAAGAGACAACCAGGCGTCACACGATAGACAATGAGCAAAAGGGTGAAAAAGCGAAAGAGGATGGATAAAACAACCCAACTACAAGTCTAGCTACCGAAGAGAATAGACAAGAATAGAGCTAAGGAATATAACTACAAAATACCTAGTCTTATATACGAAATGGGATATGAAACCGTGAGGATCTACAATAAGAGTTGCTCATATCCATAAGTAAAGCTGTAGGTATTCAGTGAGTAAACAATAAGGCAATATAAAAAGAAGCATGGAAGCGGAACAATAATGTCGTCGTCCTGTCAATGAGCTGACAGGCACGAGAGAGTCGCGCCTAAGTGAAACGACAATGCGAGAACAATAAGGTTGACGCGTGTAACCTAAATGATAATGAAAATATAATAAGCGCTAGTGTAAGCGCTTTGGTGATTAAGTAAGTAAATAAAAGAAAAGGAAAAGAATAATAAAGAAAAGAATAATGAAAAAGATTGTTTCATGACATTACCCCCTCCCTAGAGCGCAAGTTCTACGAAGCGCTTGTCGTCTAACGAAATTTTCAGAGGGTAATTGTGATGGCATGTTTTCGGTGTCTGGCGGAGGCATAGGGCGGAATAATTCAGTCGGAAATAAGGATATAGGAATCTTGAGTCTACTTAGAGTGGCAGGTTTGGGTTTGGTCGGGTTTTTGTCATGGAATTCCTTCAACAACTCAGAGGAATGTGTGACGTTGGACCGAGGTTCCCAAGTATCCTCATGCGGTCCATATCCCTGCCATCAGACTTTGTATTTAATTCCCCTTCCTACCTTTCGTGAGTCGAGAATCTCCTCGACCTCAAACTCTTCTTCTTCTCCTACAACGATAGGAGGTGGTCTAGTATTCTGTGGTTGAGAAGGGAATTGCGGTTCCCTGTAAGGGGTAAGGAGGACTTCGTTGAAAACGTTATGGATACGTTTCCATGTGGAGGGGATGTCTAGTTTATAGGAACTAGTGCCTATCTTCTTCTGAACTGTAAACGGTCCAAACCATTTGTCTCCTAACTTTTTCATCGGCTGGTCTGTCGACAAGTTAGTTCCCTCAAGCCAGACCTTATCACCTGGTTTGTACTCTACTCCAACTCTTCGCTTCCGGTCATAAAACTTCTTCATATCCTCGTTGGCCTTTCCTAAGGCCGCTCCTACCTCCTCTCGAACCTTCCTCATTCCATCTGCAAACACCTGTGCTGTGGGGTTGTCCAAAGTCATTTGAGGTGCCATACCTTTATAGGGATGTCTACTGTTGTCAGCATAGAAGGGGGAAACTTTCGTTGCAGAGTGTACTCAATTGTTATAGGCGAACTCTGCAAGTGGTAACCACTCATGCCAGTCATTTTGATGATAACTAATGAACAAACAGAGATAATGTTCTATCTCCTGATTTGTTCATTCTGTCTGGCCGTTGGTCTGTGGGTGATACGCCGTGGTGTAGTTTGCTTCTATTCCTAAAAGACGGTAGAGTTCCTTCATGAAACGAGAATGATACTGAGGTCCTCGATCATGTATGATTTTTCGTGGAATGCCGTGGATAGAGAAAATATGATCCCAATAGATTTTTGCCATTCCCTCTGATGTGACTGTAGTGTGCGACAGAACAAGTTGTAATCTTTTGGAAAAATGATCGATAAACACCGATATGGCGTTATATCCTCCCGATTCTGGTAGTTCCCCTATCATATCAGTGCCGATTATCTGCCATGGTTCAGTTGGTACCACATGTGGATGAAGTTGTCCGACTGGCTTGGTACGATGTGATTTTGTCGCCTGGCATTTCTTGCAACCTTCGACGTATTTCCCTGCATCTCGTGTCACCCCTGGCCACCAGTAGTCCCGAGTAATCAACTCCGTGGTTTTGTACTGTCCTGGATGTCCCGCTAGCGGTGTATCATGGTACTGAGTGATTATTTTGGATCAGAGTAGGCGGTTTTTTGGTACATAAACACGCCCTTTCCATGTAATAACTTTGTCATTTTCAGTCCACTCCGGGTTTTTGGCAGCTAGGGCATCCTGTACGGTTCGGTCTACTTGGTTTCTACTCTTTCGGATCTCTGATAGTGTCATGAAGTGAGCCCACCCCCTATCATTTTCCTTTCTTTACGATACACCACCCAAGCCCTCCTACCTACAATAATCATTCCGGAACATTCCATTCCATTCTATTAGTTCCATTCCTTGTGCCGGAGCTATACAGTATTACCTCATAGTTCCCACGCTCCACCTTGTATATATAAGCCAGCCCCCACAACCTGGTCCCTTATCTTGACCTCTTTGTCGTTGGGACCAGGTATGTCTTGAACTTACTTACTTGTATTTATTATCAATATAACTTTGTCGTTGGGACCAGTACCTGCCCGCTTCCGCTCAAGTCTCCGCTCCGCTCCGCCACCATCGTCACCTCTTTGTGACATTAGGTCAAGATCCCTTACTGCACTGATAGCCTACCGATTAGGTTATCCTTGCAGGCTCCGCTTCCACCACGTCTACAGACACCTCCGCACCAAGCCTGCCCGCCCAAGCTATCGACTGCTCTGCCTACCCACACGCTTTTGATACTAAAGACCAAACCCACATCCACCGCAGCAAAAGCAGCTCCTGGGCTGATTGCAGTTCTCAACCCTGTCCAAACGCTGCTGCCAACTCCATCAGTGAAGAGGAGAACCTTTCCGACGGTACCGTGATCACACCCATCCTTATCCCTACTCCCACTGCACCCCCATCCATTATGTCGACCTCTGAAGTCAACACAAACCAGCTCATGGCACAGCTCATCGAGCAGGTGGCCCAGCTCACGGCCAACCTCCACAAAGCCTCAGCCAAGTCCAGTATGAATAAACCTGAGCTCTTCAAAGGCTCTAGTAGTGCAGAAGCACGTCGCTTCATTGCTCAGTATCAAAGCTGGGCAATGGAACAACCAGATCTGAGTAGCAACGAAGGGAAGCTGATCAAGGCAGCGCTAGGATTCTTCTCAGGCAAGGCTGCTGACTGGGCCACACCATACCTCCTAGAATTCAGCCATAACCAACAACCTTTCAATGGACGATGGGAAGACTTCAAAACAGCCTTCACCCTCCGATTTGAATCCATTGATGCAGGTATGGAGGCCCGGAATGCAATCCAGCATCTCAGGCAGGCAAAAGGTCAAACGGTAGCGGAATTTGCACAGAATTTCAAGGACATTGGTGATCGGACCGGGCTTTCAGACGTCGACCTGCGAGAACGCTTCCATAGCGGCCTCAACCCAGAGATCCGACAAAATCTCATTGTGGTCAATATAGCCCAGGGACTGGCTCCCACCCTGGAGGAGGCTATCAGGCGAGCAATTTCAGTGGATGTGTTCCTGCACGATCCCACCATGACAGGTCGCAACCCAGGCACCTCCCATATCTCCTCCCCCCCTGCCAACTCCCATGCTATGGATGTCGATGCCACACACACTAGTGGTAACAGCAGAGAAAGCTTCGTGGCCCAGATGAGAGGAAGGTGTTATGGGTGTGGCTCGCAGAGTCATGAAAAGAGGAACTGCTCATACAAGGAGACAGTTTGCCGCTACTGTGGACGACGAGGCCACCTAGAATCAGTCTGCCAAGACAAGTTCATGGGTCTAGAACGTGGCCGGGGTAAGCGCCAACAACCCCGCCGTCAACAAGTCTCTGCTTCTGCTTCGACACCGTTCACCCTCTTCCCCAATGAACCTGTCCAAATTGCCGCGTCCATTCCAGCTCCCACTGCTCCGTCCCCACTTACGCCTGACCTCTCCACCCAGATTGCCCAGCTCCAGGAGCTCCTTAACAGAGCCAATGCCATGGCCCCAGCACCAGGTTCTCAGGAGGGTTTTTAAAGCGGGTGCCCGTCTCGGCTGCATCGAGAGTACCCGTAAACCAGTTCGCTATACATTCCACATCTGCGTATGATTCTCTCCCATCTTGTAAAATATCTACTATTTCGGAATTGAACTCCAATTCATCTCACTTCCGAATTAACGCAAAACTAAGAGGAAGAAATCACAGTATAGCAACTGCAGCCATGGTTGATTCTGGAGCCACTGCTCTATTTTTGAACCAAGAGTTTGTCACCCGTCACCGTGTAAGGACCTTCCCACTCAGGAAACCCATTGGCGTCTTTAACATTGATGGGTCTGCTAACCGAGCAGGGCAGATCACACACTTTGCACGCCTAGCCCTGACTGTTGATAACCAAGAACGGTGGACAGACTTGCTAGTAACCAATCTGGGAGGCGAAGACCTAATCTTAGGACTCCCCTGGCTACGTAAGGCCAATCCAGATATTGACTGGGAGAAAGGACGACTCACAGTCAGATCCCAACAAACAACGATAGAGGAGGTGGAAGAGCAAGACATGGCGGAGGAAATTGAAACTGTGATCACCCCTGAACCACCACTTGACACACTGGATGAGGAGACAGAAGAGTCGCCCATACACCGCATTCGAGCAAACCGACGAACCCGACGTGCATGGGTGAAGTCAGGAATCTTACACGAACAAACAGATGAAGTCTGGTGTGCCGCAGGGTTCACCTACTCCCAACAGCTAGCGGAACAAGCCCACAAAACAAAACCCATGAAAACCTTTGAAGAAATGGTCCCAGAACCCTACCGCGATTTCGAAAAAGTATTCTCTGAAACTGCTTCAGAGCGCCTCCCTGACCACCAACCCTGGGATCATGCTATAGAATTGATCCCAGGTGCACCGGAAACCATGCGCACAAAAGTCTATCCAATGTCATTGAATGAACAAGGTGAACTCGACCGCTTCCTGGATGACAACCTCCGAAAAGGCTACATTCGCCCCTCAAAATCGCCACTGTCTTCACCCGTCTTCTTTGTTAAGAAGAAAGATGGGAAGCTCCGCTTCGTACAGGACTACCGGAAACTCAACCAAGTAACCCTAAAGAACCGCTATCCTCTCCCACTGGTCGCTGACATTGTCAGCCGTCTACAGGGGGCACGGTACTTCACCAAATTTGACGTCAGATGGGGCTACAACAATGTCCGGATTAAGGAGGGTGATGAGTGGAAGGCCGCTTTTGCAACCAACCGAGGGTTATTTGAACCCAGTGTAATGTTCTTCGGTCTCACCAACTCGCCAGCTACCTTCCAAGCGCTCATGAATTCCATCTTTTCAGACCTAGTGGCGGCTGGTAAGGTAGCAGTCTACCTAGACGACATCCTCATCTTCAGTAACAATTTGCAAGAACACCGGCAGGTGGTGCGAGAGGTACTAAAGCGGCTGGAGAAACATGACCTCTACCTGCGACCAGAGAAATGCGAGTTTGAGGAGCTTCAGGTTGAGTATTTGGGACTAGTGATATCAGAAGGTGAAGTGCGCATGGATCCAGTAAAAGTAGCTGCAGTCCGCGACTGGCCTACCCCAAAGAATCTACGAGAACTACGGGGATTCCTAGGCTTCGCTAACTTCTACCGTCGATTCATACGGAACTTTGCCCACATAGCACGCCCTCTGAACGACCTAACAAAAAAGGATACAGGCTTCAGTTGGGGGACACACCAACAACAAGCATTCGATACCCTAAGGGAAGCATTCATCACAGCACCGGTACTGGCACTCTGGGACCCTAATAGGCTCACACAACTTGAGGTAGATGCATCAGGCTTTGCTACGGGAGGAGCCCTAATGCAGAAACAAGACGACGGCCAGTGGCACCCAGTGGCATTTCGATCAGCCTCCATGCAAGCAGCTGAACGAAACTACGAAATCTATGACCGAGAGATGCTCGCTATCATCGAAGCATTAAAGGACTGGAGAAGCTTCCTGGAAGGTTCACCACAACCGTTCGAGATTCTCACCGACCACGCAAACCTGGAATTCTGGCGTTCTGCTCAAGACCTCAGTAGACGGCAGGCGCGATGGGCACTATGGTTGTCCCGATTCGACTTCCAGCTCACTCACCGCCCTGGCAAGTCCAACACTCAGGCAGACGCTCTCTCTCGTATGGCAGCATATCAGGTTCTGGATAGCGAAGATAATCGACAACAGATTGTTCTGAAACCAGCCCATTTCATGCAAGTGGCAGCTATCTCACTACAAAACCCACTGGAGGACCGCATCCGACAGGCGTCTCAAAAGGAGGCCCAAGTACTGGAAGGACTGGAAGAGCTTAGGAGAAGCGGTCTCAAATGCTTGGCCAATGGGATAGCAGAATGGGAAGAAGACAAGGGACTAGTATACCACCGAGGAAGAGTATATGTCCCACCAGATGATGACCTCCGGAAAGAAGTACTCAAGCAATGCCACGATAACCCCTCTGCTGGCCACCCTGGACTTCACAATACCCTTGACCTCGTCAGCACCCACTTTTGGTGGCCCACCCTGCGATCCTTTGTAGAAAAATATGTTGAAGGATGCGAGACTTGTGCAAGGAAGAAGATACAGAGACACCCACGAGCAGTAACACTACCTCTAGACGTCCCAGCAGGCTTGTGGGAAGAAGTGGGAGTTGACTTGATCACACAGCTGCCCAACTCGCAAGGGTATGACGCGATTCTAGTCTGCACGGACCTTTACGGTAAACAAATCCATGCAATTCCTTGTACAACTTCAATCACAGCAGCAGGTGTGGCCGACATCTACTATCGCGAAATTTTTCGCCTCCATGGTCTTCCCCTCCGCTTTGTATCAGACCGGGGACCCCAGTTTGCAGCAAAACTCATGCGATCATTACTCTCCCGCCTAGGAATCAAATCAAACCTCACCTCAGGGTACCACCCCCAAGCAAACGGACAGACCGAACGGGCAAACCAAGAAGTCGAAAAATACCTCAGACTCTATGTGGGACGCCGCCAGGATGACTGGGCGGAGCACCTACCTATGGCGGAATTTGTGATTAACTCTCGCACCCACTCTGCACTTGGAGCGTCCCCATTCGAACTCACCTATGGTTATCTGCCTCTATTTAACATTCCAGTTGGACAACGGAGTGGGATTCCGGCGGTGGATGATCGCATCCAGATACTGCGGGATGCACGACAGGATGCTGGGGCGGCGCTACACCTGGGGAAACGACGGCAAAAGGAAAACTACGAACGGGGAAAACGAAAGGCACATCAATTCCAAGTTGGAGATCAGGTCTGGCTAAGCGCAGAGGACATCAAGCTCCAACTTTCCAGTGAGAAACTTGGGGATCGACAGCTAGGACCTTACACCATTTTGCAGAAGGTTGGGCCCCTGGACTACCGTTTAGACCTCCCACTATCCCTGGACCGCATCCATCCTGTGTTCCATGTTGATAAATTGTACCCTTGGAGAGGGAACACCGTAAACGGCGAAATTGCAACACCACCGGAACCAGTATATCTAGAGGATGAGGATGAGCCGGAGTATGAAGTCGAGGACATCTTGGATAGTCGGATTAGGTGGAAGAAGCTAGAGTACTTGGTAAAGTGGAAAGGCTACGATGCAGGACACAACTCATGGGAACCTGCACCAAATCTTGAACACGCCCCAGCAACTATCCGAAAATTCCACAAAAAGCACCCTCAGGCGGCAAAAGCTTGACCATTGAGGGCAATGGTCATAAGGAGGGGGGTAATGTCATGAAGTGAGCCCACCCCCTATCATTTTCCTTTCTTTACGATACACCACCCAAGCCCTCCTACCTACAATAATCATTCCGGAACATTCCATTCCATTCTATTAGTTCCATTCCTTGTGCCGGAGCTATACAGTATTACCTCATAGTTCCCACGCTCCACCTTGTATATATAAGCCAGCCCCCACAACCTGGTCCCTTATCTTGACCTCTTTGTCGTTGGGACCAGGTATGTCTTGAACTTACTTACTTGTATTTATTATCAATATAACTTTGTCGTTGGGACCAGTACCTGCCCGCTTCCGCTCAAGTCTCCGCTCCGCTCCGCCACCATCGTCACCTCTTTGTGACAGATAGCAGGAGATCTTCAGGAGCCGATAGGTCAAGAGCTTGGATGAAAAGTTCCGGTTTCAGGAGAACGATGTTCTAGAACATTGTCCTTGTCCCCCGTCTCAAGACCTGTCATCCTCGACAGGGCATCAGCTTTTGTCATCGATTTACCAGGCTTATGAACAAGATCGAAATTATACTCTGCTAATTCCAGTACCCAGCGCGCTTGTCGTCGGTTGAGCTTCTGCGGCTTCTTGAAGTACTGGAGGTTTGCGTGATCTGTAAAAATTTCGATCTGTTCCTCCACACCCAGCAAATAATGCCTCCAGTCGTCAAGGGAGTCCATAATTGCCATGAGTTCTTTGTCGTAAATCTCATAATTACGCTCAACCTCATTGAGGGATCGGGAGCGAAAGGCAATAGGATACCACTTGCTTTCGACAAACTGGGATAAAACGGCGCCATTAGCGTAATTGGACAAGTCAGCTTCTACTCGGAACTTTCCATGGTTTTGAGGAATGAGTAAAACTACTTCCTCACAGATTCGACGTTTTAACTCCTCGAACGCATCTTCTTGCACTTTCTCCCACTTCCAAGTTCCATTCCCAGTAAGCTGTGTCAGCGGCTTTGCTACAAGACTAAACCCACAAATAAAGCGCCTGAAGAAGTTGCAAAATCCTAAGAATTGCTGAACATCGCGCTTCTTGCGGGGAGTAATCCATTTGCGAATGGCCTGTACTTTCTTTGGATCCATGTGAATAGTTCTGTTACCAATGATAATGCCGAGGTAGTCAATAACTGGTTTTTCGAAAGAGCATTTTTCGGGTTTAAGAAACAATTTGTGCTCCCGTAGAATATCGAGTACTTGCTTTACAATTCGTCGATGCTCTTCTATACCGTCGGTAAAAATCAGTATGTCATCCATGTAAACGATAACATGACCTCTATTGATGAGATCTCGCAAGATATGGTTCATAAAGCCTTGGAATGTCGCAGGAGAGTTAGTGAGTCCGAAGAACATAACAGTTGGTTCGAATAACCCCTGGTTAGTTTGAAAGGCCGCTTTCCATTCGTCACCTTCCTTTATGCGGATGTTGTTGAATCCCCATCTGATATCCATCTTCGTGAAGATTTTAGCACCTTTTAAACGATCGATTAGCTCCTGAATGAGAGGAAGTGGGTACCAGTTTTTAACCGTCATCTTGTTCAGTTTGCGATAATCTTGTACCGGTCGTAAGGTGCCATCTTTCTTTTTGACGAAGAAGAAAGGGGATGCCATCTGCGAGGTCGAAGGTTGGATTCGTCCAGTTCGAAGGTTTTCTTCAAGGAACTTGTCGAGTGCCTCTTGTTCCTTTGGGTTTAACGGATATACTTTACAATCTAAAGGTTTGGAACCTGGCGTTAGATCGATAGCATGATCCCAAGGACGTCATTGTGGCAACTGGTCGAATTCCTTCTGGCTGAAGACATCAGGGTATTGTTCGACGTAGGGTTTGGAAGTGTCGAGTTCTTCGGCTGTTTCCTTCTTAGCTTGTTCCTTCGTCCACTTCCTCGACTGTACCTGCTCGTGAACATACCTGTCCCAGTCAAATAGGAAAAGCTGTTCGCCTTCCTGTAACGCTGCTCTAGAATGGGTATCCTCTGGTGTCCAAAAATGTGGGTTGTAACTGCATCTTGTTGGACACCTGTCGAAAGTTAGTTCAGATGTTTTCCAATCGATACTAGGGTTATGATGTCGTAGCCAGTCTAGTCCTAGAAAGATATTATTCTTTCCTAGACTTACTACTCTGAACTGTACGATTTCTGAATGATCACCGATAGTCATCCGGATTTCGACGTATCTGTCTATTGATCCGGAGTCGTTGAGTGTACCGTCGGCATTGTAAACAGGTGTTTTGATTGGTAAATCTTTCGTGATGAGGTTATGCCGTTTGACGAACTCTGAGTCAATGCAGGAACTGGTAGCTCCACTGTCGAGAAGTCCTTCTGTGACGATTTGTCGAGTATCCTCCAGTGTCTCGAGTATTGCTGGGAGTTTCAGACTTTTGCCGCGTGTCCTGCGAACATAACTCCTTTTGTTCTTGAGACTCCAGATGGCGGTGACTGCTGTTTTCCAGTTCCGTTTTCGTATGTCCATGACGGTTTCTTCAGAGGCTTCTTTTTCCCGGGAAAAGGGCATCCAAGTTCGTAATAATCCCACTGCTCTCGGGACTTGATCTTCTCTAACTCTCTGAGTTAGCCATTCAGCAGTGTCGGGTTCGTACCGTATAGGTTTTTCGGTTTTTTCGGTTTTGTGTATGAATGTGGACGCGTTTTTCTGTTTAGTACCTGTACTGATTACATAATCAACGCCATTATCAACAAATTCCGAAATGTCCATGTGCGAAGGCTCCTGCAGACCTATATCTACTGCGGAGCCTTTGGAAAACCCAAATCGTTAATGAAATCTGTACGTTCCTGCTCACTCATGTTCAACATAATACCTCGGACTACCGCCTTTCTCTTGTGCGGGCAGTTCCTGCTCATGTGGCCTGGCTCGCCACAGTTGAAGCACAAACACTTCTCCCTCGCCTGGTCGATGTCCATTGGCCTGCCCGTTCCTCCGAACGTGGTGCCGGTAGCATCTCTTCTTGGCGCCACAGAATACTCTGCCTTCGGAGCTACTTTCGGCTCCTGCCGGTTCTGCTGAGTGGACGACTGTCCACGACTCTGTCCCTGTGGGTTAGCATTCCACCACCCCGCATACCCGTATCCTCTCTTCTGTTTGGCCCACTGCCGCCTTACGTTATCAGCCCCTGTAACTACCTTCTTTAACTCCCTGTAGTCTTCAAAGGGCTCTGTTCGTCCTTTAATGATGTCGTATAGGAGGGTGTGGTCAACTGCTCTCTCTGCTAGGGTAAGGACATGCAGCTCGTCCTTCTTGTACCCGGCATCTTTCAGCAACAATTCGAACTCTTTGAAAAAGTCGCTGGCCGAGGACTTCCCCTGTCGGATATAGGTTAGTTTGTCGCGGGCCTCCTTCTCCTTCGCGACATTTGTGAACTCCCTGTCCATATCATCAATGAGCTGCTTCCCCGTAATGTCCCATGTCCCTCTGTCAATATCGAAGTGATCATCAGAGTAAACTTGGGCCCATTCGTCGGCTTTTCCTCCAACCAGGAACGACATAATGATGGTGGTGACACGATGGGAGTTGTCGACCTGTTTTGTTTCCGTTAATTCAGAAATGTAAGCCTTCATTTGTCATTGCCATGGTCGGTAGGTGGCGGGATCGCCATCGTAGTTCCCTGGTGTATTGACAAACACCCGGCGTGGACTAGAAGTGACAGTAGCGACTTCTGCTGGATCGGGCGCATGTATTGACCGATCAGTCATGTTGAATTATAGTAAGGGAGGGGATGAGCGTGTTTGGTAAAAATGAAAATGTGTAACGTATCGAGAAAACTAGTTTCCAATGGTGTGTTGAATACTAGGCAAGTTTGTAAAAGTTTGTTGTGACGGGTGGTGTGTGGTAGAAGCTCTATTCTTCTGTCAGCGACTTGCTAGCTCTCACAAGAGACAACCAGGCATCACACGATAGACGATGAGCAAGAGGACGAAAAAGCAAAAGAGGATGGATAAAACAACCCAACTACAAGTCTAGCTACCGAGGAGAATAGACGAGAATAGAGCTAAGGAATATAACTACAAAATACTAAGTTTTATATACTATTGGGATATGAAGCCGTGAGAGATATCTCGCGCCGTAACCGTGAGGATCTACAATAAGAGTCGCTCGTATCCATAAGTAAAGCTGTAGGTATTAGGTGAGTAAACAATAAGGCAATATAGAAAGAAGCATGGAAGCGGAACGATAATGACGTCGTCCTGTCAATGAACTGACAGGCACGAGAGAGCTGCGCCTAAGTGAAACGACAACGCGAGAACAATAAGGTTGACGCGTGTAACCTAAATGATAATGAAAATATAATAAGCGCTAGTGTAAGCGCTTTGGTGATTAGGTAAGTAAATAAAAGAAAAGGAAAAGAATAATAAAAGAAAAGAATAATGAAAAAAGATCGTTTCATGACAGTCACCTTCCTTTATGCGGATGTTGTTGAATCCCCATCTGATGTCCATCTTTGTGAAGATTTTAGCGCCTTTTAAACGATCGATTAGTTCCTGAATGAGAGGAAGTGGGTACCGGTTTTTAACCGTCATCTCATTCAGTTTGCGATAATCTTGTACCAGTCGTAAGGTGCCATCTTTCTTTTTGACAAAGAAGAAAGGGGATGCCATCTGCGAGGTAGAAGGTCGGATTCGTCCAGTTCTAAGGTTCTCTTCAAGAAACTTATTGAGCACCTGTTGTTCCTTTGGGTTTAACGGATATACTTTACAATCTAAAGGTTTGGAACCTGGCGTTAGATCGATAGTGTGGTCCCAAGGGCGTCATTGTGGCAACTGGTCGAATTCCTTCTGGCTGAAGACATTGTTAATTGTAGTGATAGAACACTTCCTACATAGTTAGTTTACATATAAAGTACATACATTACTTATAAACTAACTACTGTATCCACTACTTTACTTATAACATTACTTACACCTTCATTTCTTCATTTTTCAGAGTCCTTTTCATTTCTTATAGGAGCGCACAATTGTGGACACCTATTATCACGCCTCATGCGTTTCTAGTACATACAAGACCAAACAGACCTGTATTCCTACTACAGTTAGAAGGAACCAAATCAATATTCACTATTAGTGTCTATTGGAGTATTGAGGAGTCTGCAAGGTCAATAGTACAACACTACCCTTGTACATAGACTGCAACAGCAGTGTTTCTGACAGGGGTACACTCTATTGTCTACAGCCTTAGCTGCAATAAGTGTGCAACATCAACTGTGCCAAGTTACCCTTCAACAGCATCACCATCCAGGTATGAGATAGCCGATTTTATTCTCTCTTGTTCATCACTAAGGGAACGGATCCCCTGAGCCCAGAGTTCAAAAGCGGCAATGAAGCGTCTTGCATCATCACTGCGCTTCCCGTCGTACGTCTGGGGTTTGCTAACACCTTTATTGGTGCTTATGTTGTTAGCAATACTGGCTACTGCCATTTGTAGCGCCATCTGTTGTGTTGCAAGTTGTTGAATTAGCACGGCAAGGTCTTGGGTGGTAGGGGGATGGGCCATGATGAGAGTGGTTTCGACAGGGATAGGTTCAGGAGATGGGGATAATGGTTCTGGTGTGACTGAGATATCGATGACGATAGGCTCTGGGATAGCAGTGGGAATAAGCACAGGAGAGGCTCTAGCAGATGGGACAGCACTGGTAGGGTTTGAAAGTCTACCAATCCGGCTTGGAACTCGGCTTGGAATTCTGGGGATGGTTATAAATCGTCCGCTTTCTGAATCGCTTGGAGCGATGGGAGCAGGGTTACGGTATCGATTGGGACAAGGGTTTTCGTCGCAGTCAAACCAAGCGTCACGTTCTTCGTCTGGATTGTATTTAGAGTGAACGTCACACTGATCTTGAGTATCAAATGTGTGCTGAAATCCTGAACAATCGATGTCTGGTGTAAACGAAGGCGTAATGGCAATGGAAGGTGGAGAACCGGGTAAGTCCGATTTCCACTCCTTGTAGGATCAGTTGGAAAGGCTGATGGTACGAGTAGAGATCTTGACCTAATGTGGTGATGAAGGGAGAAAGCACGGAGGAAAGCACAGGCTCAAGCACAAGCCAAAGTGAGGAGTGGGTCTAGCACCACACACAAAGGCTGAAAGAGATAATGATCAAGACAGCAGCGATAGCACAAGGGCCAATTGCTAGGGTCGCACAAGGAAGACTAGTTCCAAAGACCAAGTAAGTATATTGAAGGTAAACGATGATACAAGTACTAACCTAGTTCCAAAGACCAAGAGGTCAAGATGGGGAACTAGGTGTCAACTACTGTACTATATATACAAGGGTTCGGATGAGTAAGTGACAGCACGGGAAGCCGATAGAAGTGTCTGGAATGTGATGGAAGGTTCTGAAGAATGATAGACGGAAGTAGAAGGATATGGAAGAATGGAGAAGGGTCCAGGCAGTCATGAAGGTAAAGAAAAGAGGAAATGTAGGAGAAAATGAAGTAAGTACCATATCCTGTATAGCACATCATGACCGTTATCCTTGTGAAGTATTCTCCTTCATATTTTCCTGTGATTGTCATGACATGCTACATGTGATACGGGTACCCACTTCATTTTTCCTAGATTTCCTCCTTTCTTTCTCTTTGCTATTTTCTGGATCTTTCTACTCCTTTCCATATCCTTCCATATCCTTCTATTTCTTTCTATCATCCTTCAGAGCTTTCTATTACATTCCAGATACTTCTATTGGTTTCCCACGCTGTCACTTACTCATCCAGACACTCATATATATATATAGTACAGTAGTTGACACCTAGTTCCCCATCTTGACCTCTTGGTCTTTGGAATTAGGTTAATACTTGTATCTTTGTTTACACTCAATATACTTACTTGGTCTTTGGAACTAGTTTTCCTTGTGTGACCCTAGTGATTGGCCCTTGCACTATCACTGTTGTCTAAGATCATTATTTCTTTCAGCCTTTGTGTGTGGTGCTAGCCCCACTCCTCACCTTGGCTTGTGCTTTGAGCCTGTGCTTTCCTCTGTGCTTTCCCCCTTCATCACCCTTCATCACCACAGTGATTAACCCCATGACCCATTTATGATGATCCCTTAGTGCATGATCATAACAGAAATTCAACTTCTAGGTTACTGGCACAGCAATGGGTTCAAACTCTAGATTGAGGGGGATGAAGCAAGATGCCTCTGCATCTCCTGTCAACTTCACTGGGCACATCCTCATGGTCTGCTCACTTTTGAGCCTTGTTCTTCCTTCCCTTTTCCCCATGGCTTGAGGCTGTTCCCATTTTTGGGCCAGTCCTGAACAAGACTGGAGTCATAAAAACTTATGCTTTAGGAAGTTTATGTCAGGTTTGCATGCAGTGTTCTGAAGATTTGGTGTAAGCATGCAGAACACCCCACCATCAATGTAAACTACTTTCAGGAACATTTGATATGCATATCAGACAAGGCAGTTAGTGAACAATTGCTGCATTCATGCATTTCAAATGTGAGAAACCAAATGGGAGTTCAAGCCCTAGCTAGGATAGCACCAATTAATTAGTATGTAGTGCTCAGAATGTAGGGAATGTAACCATGAATTTCTTGGAATTTTTACTTTTTTTCTCAATTCACGCGACTACTCTGAGTCGAATTTATAGCGTACCTTACGTACGTATGCTGTGGAGGGATTAGCAAGGTGGTACCAAGTTTCACTAGATGGTCAGCCACGTCGTTATACGTGCTTCCCACACGTGCTTGAACTGGTGGAGGATAATAGTGTGAAGTATGCACTGAAATAGGTATATGTATATAAGTAGCGATGGCCAAAATACAAAGTTCAAATACAGTAAGTAGTGTGAGAAGAACCAGAAAAGAGCCGCTAGCGCCCGCTAAACTTTCCTGTTCCTATACCACCGCTGTTCCTTTCTTTATACATTTTGTATTGAACTTGGTTCCATCATGGGCGAAGTAGTCAATGTCATTGTCGCATTCGCTGTAATTGTCTTTATCTTCCGCTGGGCTACGTCAAACGGCTCGGAGGGCGGAACACCTTCACCTGCCGACACGCTCGGCTTTCGACCAAAGAATGTTACGCAGGATATGGTGGATACTGTAGGGAACATGTTTCCTGATATTCCTAGGTGTGTCAATGCTCAGTGAAGCTATCTTCTGCATCTTTTTTCTTACCTTTTAGGTTGCAGAGATAACATACGTTATGACCTCCTCCTTACAGGCAATGTCGAAAGGACTACGAATAAGATTCTGGAGAAAGGATTTCTTGATGCTGTACGTTTTATCAACTTTACTCTACGTGCTTTCTTTCTCAAATCGCCTTCTTTCGTCGCGCTAAGCCTCCACCGTCATATTACACACTGTATCCTCGTTCTGGTCCGAACGCTACTACCCCAGGTGTATCAAACAACGCCGCCGCGTCATCATCATCAATAAAACCAAAAAACACTCTTATTTCGCGGTATAATCTCCAGTCCAAACTCAATGACTCTTCTGCTTTAGCTTTGTTAGACGATGCTGCTGAAGTCGGTGGAGGAAAGGCTAAATGGGAAGACACGCCGGAAAAGAGAGAAGCTAGTTTGAAGGAGAGGAAGGAGAAGATGATTTTGGCTGCGAGACAGTGAGTTCTACTTTGATTGCATACAACTTCGATTATGATGGTTAATATGTATATTTTTTTACAGGCGTATGTTGGCAATGCAGAAAGAAAAAGAGAAAGAATCTGCGGCTACGAGGAATACTACTGCATAACGCATTTGTTAGCAGTCATTTGCCGTTTTATCCCATTTCATCTCTGTTCGGCCAAATGTAATGTCCAATGTAACATCGATATATCATCATCTTATACCCCAACTCAACATTCAAGATTCGTTGACTGTATCATCTTAGGGTTTTAATTGCTATCGTGTCTTTAACGTTACACTGCCTCGCACGCAACAGGTCTTCGAGGACGTACGAAATCATTTGTAAAATCTGGACATTACATAGTGCTGTAGTATACTAGGAATGTAAGGGCTGACCTACAACTTCAGTGCTACGCGCGTCGACAAAACGAGCATTATGGGAAAACCTTAAAACAGTAACAATAAATTCAGGCGCTAAACAGGCGCTAATGCGTCCCAACTTAGCATGCGAGCAGTTTCCACGTAGCTCGCGTCCTTCCATCATGTTATTCGAAGTTAATGTGCGTTGACAACGACAATTCGGATATCATATAATCTAATTCTGCTGTAGCGAAAATTATTCTCCCGTTCAGACCGTGTCAAAGGCGTTGACTTTCATCCCAGCGAGCCCTGGGTGCTCACCGGACTGTATAACGGCCAAGTCCACATTCACCACACAGAAACTGGAGCTCTCCTCAAAACATTCGAAGTTGCCGATGTTCCCGTTCGCTGTATCAAATTCATTGCAAGAAAGAACTGGTTTGTAGCTGGAAGCGACGATTTTCAGCTGAGAGTGTTCAACTATAACACTCACGAAAAAGTCGCGGCCTTTGAAGCTCATCCAGATTACATACGCTGTCTGGCAGTCCATCCGACGCTGAGCTTGGTGCTTACAGGGAGTGATGATATGACGATCAAGGTTTGGGATTGGGAGAAGGCATGGAAGAACGTCCAGGTATGGGGCATATAACCATTTGTTTTCTTTTTCATTTATCCTCTCAATTTTTTCTGTAGATGTATCAAGGTCATACACACTACATCATGAACATCTCCTTCAACCCAAAAGATACCAACACTTTTGCCTCCGCCTGCCTCGACAGAACTGTCAAAATATGGTCCATCTCAACCATCTCCTCCTCTTCCACATCATCCCCGCAAGCAAACTTCACCCTCGACGCGCACGAAAAAGGCGTCAACTACGTTGACTTCTATCCCGGCAACGACAAGCCTTATCTTGTCACCTGCGGTGATGACAAGACCGTCAAAGTCTGGGACTACCTCTCCAAAAGCTGTGTCCAGACCATGGAAGGACACACAAACAATGTCTCCTTCGCGGTCTTCCATCCAAGTTTGCCGGTGATTGTCAGTGGCTCGGAGGACGGGACGGTGAAAATCTGGAATGCGAACACATATAGGATCGAGAACACATTGAGCTATGCACTGGAACGCGCGTGGTGTGTTGCGCTGCATAAGACAGCGAATGAGGTTGCTGTGGGTTACGACGACGGTGTTGTTGTCATCAAGCTCGGAAAAGACGAGCCTACGTTCTCCGTTGATTCTTCAGGAAAAATGATCTACACGAAGTCCTCGGCAGTGCTTTCTGCCAATCTCTCTCTTGTCGATGGTGCTTCACTCGGTGATGGCCAGCGCGTACAGTTGTCGTCTAAGGAAATCGGGTCTTCGGAGGTTTTCCCGACAGCAATATTGCATTCGCCTAATGGACGTTGGGTGACGGTCGTTGGCGATGGCGAATGGATCACATATACTGCTTTGGCATGGAGGAACAAGTCGTTTGGGAATGGATTTTCGTTTGCTTGGGGACCAGACTCGAACACGTATGCGGTCTTGGAGTCGAAGGTTAATTTGAAATTGTATAAGAATTTCAAGGAAAAACCAGGAGTGAGATGTTTCGTTTCATCCACTACCATTCACTACTAACCTTTTACGAACCAACGTTCGGTTCTGCTCTTTCCGTCGTACATTCGTTTTCCTTCTGTGAACCTCCTAGGTTATCAAAGGAACTGGAAGTTGGGGTATGGATGCCCTCTACGGTGGACCTTTACTTGGTGCACGCGGTAACGGCTTCGTGATATTCTGGGACTGGGAAACGGGAGAAATCGTTAGAAGGGTAGATGTCGATGCTAAGAATGTGTGTTTCTGTTCGTCGTCCCCTCCCACTGCTCATGCCGTATTTGTAGATCTTTTGGTCAACAAACAATACTCTCGTCGCCATTGCATCAGATGACTCGTTCTACATCCTTCGTTTTGACAGAGACGCCTACGAGGCCAAGCTTGCTGAAGGGGAGTTGGAGAATTCGGACGAGGGAGCCGAGGAAGCATTCGAGGTCGTTACCGATGTTCAGGAAAGGTGGGTAATCTACACATTATCATTCATTCATTCATTCTTATATCGTCCTTTAACGCATATTCATCATTAATTGTTTTCGGTTCTGTTCTTGTTCTTTTACGACTGACTGTTTTCCTTTAGTGTCAAGACAGCAAAATGGATCGGCGACTGCTTCATTTACACCACTTCAAGTAACAGGCTGATGTATTTCGTCGGTAATGAAAGCTATAGTATCAGCCCGTTAGATACGTGCGTTGTTCGCTGTTTCATGTTTCTGCCTCTGCGGGTGACTCATAACGTGTTTCCGTTTTCTTCTGGTTCATAAACATGAATAGGTCTTTATATCTTCTGTCGTACCTCCCATCACACAATCGTGTCTACCTGTCAGACAAGGACCTCAATGTCTACACTTACCACCTCTCACTCGCTGTCGTCGAGTATCAGATAGCGGTGATCAAAGGAGAGATGGAGGAGGCTGCGGGTATCTTCAAGTACGTGTTCTATTGCTCCCTACTATAGTCTTTCTCTTTCAATTGATAAATTACCTTCAATCTCCAGAGACAGCGTGGAGAAAGGCCTTATAGGGAGGGAAGGCCGAGGAAGACTAGCCAGGTTCTTGGAAGGCCGCGATCTCAAAGAACTTGCTCTACAAATTGCCACCGACCCGGACCACAAATTTGACTTGGCACTGCAGCTGGATGACCTGGATACGGCGCTGAATATTGTCAAAGCTGAATCGGAAGTCGTTCCTACTGCTACTCCTCCTTCAGAACCTGAAGCCAAAACTACAACGGCAGAGGACGAAGAGGGCGTGAAGGCTGTATCGGAACACGCACTTGCACCCTCACGGATGAAACCTGTAGAAATCAACCCTGAATCAATAACGAAGTGGAAGGCGTTGGGCGATCGTGCGTTAGCTGCGTGGAGATTCGACTTGGCGAAACAATGTTTCGAGAATGCGGGTGATCTTGGGGCGTTGATGTTATTGTTGATGAGTATGGGTGTACAGGGAGAAGGTATGTTGACTCATTTTGCCTTTTCTTATTTGCTTTTTGGACCGTTGATCGTTTAATGGATTCTCTCTTCCATTTCTTTACATCTATTTTTCAAACACCTATCCCTATCACCCACAGATGAACTTCTGAAACTCGCGGAACGAGCGGAGAAAGAGGGGCAAAATAACCTGGCGTGGGTCATTTGGTGGAGCACTGGTGAACGAGAGAGATGTGTCGAGCTGCTGATGAGAACGGAGAGGGTAGGCGAGGCGGCAATGTTTGCAAGGACGTATATTCCAAGGTCAGTCAGATCGTGTCGGCAGATGGATCCCTTTCCCATTTATCTACACCCTTGGCTAACCATTCAATCCCCATATTCATCATAGTCTCGTACCCAGTACTGTGCTCGCCTGGCAAGCAGACCTCAAAGCCAAAGGACGACCCAAGATTGCGGAAACGATAGCGAATCCAGAGGTTAACCCAGACTTGTTCGAGGAGGGATGGGAGAGTGTGCTCGATAAGGAGAAGGAGTTCCTTTCGGGGTCTGCTGTCGTGACACCCCAAACAGATTCGCCGGTTCTAGTGGATGTTGGGGCGTAGATGCAAGATTGAGATGGTGAGATTGAGAATTTTGTTGGTCGCTGTAGATCTTCGGCCTCTGAATCTCTTCGAACTTTCTAGGACACCACTGGCTTATACGTTCGCCTAACTTCACCTGCACATATTCACAATAAATTATGGGATCATGTAGACTTTTATTAGTCTTCATAATAGGACTTTTCGTTGATCGCATGAACAGGGAACTAATTGATTGTACTTTGCGAACCTCTCGTCACGTCTAGTCAACCTGTTGATACCTCTATGGACGATGAACGTGCTACCCTTTGAACCGGTAAAATTTCACAAGACGAAGGTTATTCTATGCATTTAGGGTTTTCTGGCAATTATAGACCAGTAAGTAGTGTAAGCATCCATCGAGTTATTCCACTCGTCTCGACATCCCAACAAAAGCGAGTCATAATCCTCCTCCGAGCTAACAATTCCATAACCTCCTCCAGCCAATATTGACCCTTTAAACCCCCTCCAGAGATCATACCATATCTGCACTCGGTCAAGCCCATCATTGATGGATCGACTGATAGGTATATTTCTTCCTTCGCAATGCACGTCCACAAAACCCATCTCACGCATGACAGGGGGCAAATAAACCTCAGCATCACCCACAAAATCCTTCTCCCCAAACATACGGTCGCTTATCAGGGCAAGATTCTTCGAGTGTGGACCAACCACGAATTTGCGAACTTTAGCGTGGGATTCAACAAGCTCTACCCACCCTCCAGGCTTCAAGACACGGAATATCTGTGCTAATGCTTTATGCCAGAGAGGGCGGGGTAATGCAGCAACTAAGAGGCGTTGATGCACGAATGTGAAACTGCCTGACCATTCTTCGGGAACGTCTAGTATGGAACGGAGCGAAAAGTGAACGCCGGAAGGAATGTGGGAAGGAAATTGGGCTCGAGAAATGTCGATACATTCAATGTCGAGCTGAATGTTTTTCTGGGAGCACTCTCCGAGGAATTCGAGAGTCCAAATGCCTGCTCAACCACTCAGGATTAATGCATTTGGGGTTTCTACATGTATGTTTACCTGAGCCTGCCCCGCTTTCGAGTACACGATCCCCTGATTTTAGACCGACTGGCGCAAGTACGAGTCTATCTTCGAACGCCTTGACAATTAAACGATGCTGTAGGTTCAATCTAACAATATTGGGTACAGGTCGAGTATTAACCAAACTGCATTTAGGGGGCAAGGGAAAAGGTTACCTCCCAGTCTCCCTACTATCAGATGCAAGTAGATAATGACCTTTTTCTTTGGATAAGGAAACCTCCATGATCGCTATAGATTTCTGTACCTGTGGAAGTTGAACGAGGGGGAAATAATTGGCATCTTGGAATGATCTTTATATAACGAAGACATGATACTGATCAAGTTGTCCGGGTAACTTCGGGAATTCCGATTTCCGAGACAATTAATTGGATAATGGACCACCTCATGTCCCTCATGTTCAACCCCGTGTTCGACCTTTATGGACCACTACCGAAATACACTTCCCCCGTCCTTCAAAATGTTCAGAGAGGAGTAGTGCCATGTGAAATGTTTTCGATGGTATTGTCAACAGATTGCGGTGAGGCGGGACTGAAAGGGAACCCGTCATCGACGGTGCGAATAAACGAGACAGCCGCCTGAAGACGAGTCGGCTAATGAGCAGTATAACAAATGGGTTCAGCCAATGGGTTTACTGAAGTGGATTTGGCATGTGAGTATTACTGAGAGTAGGATGTACATAGTATACGAGGCTTTGTTGGAGACCGCTGTTCTTAGAGCGCAGTTTGATTTTGAATGTGAGTAATTTTCCGGGATAGACTTGCAAAAGCTGGATTGAAGTATCCAAGGCAACTGATAATCAACAGACAAACCAGTCCCCGAGTCTGCTGTGCTCCTTTTTGGCCGGGAGATGTGGTTGACGGGAGGCAATACATGAAAATAAGCATATCGATATGGACGAGCGTGCTACATACCTTGGATATCGTGGATCGCCGGGAAAGATTTAATCAGCAAAACTCGTTCGACGTGTGAGACAGTGACTGTTGGAGACGTTGAGCATATGCAAGGGTACAATCTACACGTTGTAGAAGTGCAAGGACTAGCTTTGAGGTGACCGGAGCAGATTTGCCATATTGTGTTTTATGGCAGTGTACATAGTATGCATAGTATGAGCCTGTTTTAATTCACGCCGATTTGTTGCCCAAGTCAAAAGAGCCTATAGAGTTCACTTATTCGAAAAAAATTGAAGCAAACGAAGAAAGAATGTGAACTCTGAGACAGTAGGTATCTTCATCTCGAATTTTAGGTTCGAGATATACTCCGTTATGTTGAGCTCAACTATGACTACCCTGGGCATTCGACTAGCGCTGAGCGTTGCGACTGCTAAGGGGCATCGTTGAAACTCTAACGAATTGCCTGCAAAACTTCTACTCCTACTGCTGTACTAAAAATCATCACCTCCGGGGCTGGTATCTGGATCTTCGACGTTAGTTTTCGAGAATCGTTGACTTGTATCCCCAGAGTTGAATGCCGGGGGCAACCCGTACTTCTCTTGGAACGATTCTAGAGTCAGAATGTTTGAATGTTCTTCCCTTCATGTATGATATTTATCTGCGACCGGCTTGTGAGAAGCGACGATATATGTGTATAAGTATATTGTGCTGCAGGGACACTGGATAAGAGTCGATAACGGTACTTGATTTCTTATTTTCCTTGTACTCTTCAACCGGACTCCTGCTGGCTGCTTATTCCCGCTGCACCAATTTTCTTTCATCGAGCAGAAAATAATAAAACGTGATCCAAAATATTCGATTTCTTGTGAATGGAAAGTCCTACGCTTTATAAATGTCATTGACGTGATACACTTTATGGTTGTACTCCAGTATAAAATGGGTCACTTCAACTCTACGTTATGTATAAAACTACCCACTCCAAACAATCACCATGAGCGACGAATACGGTCGAAACGGCTTCAAAAACTCCTTAGTCGATGAGTGTAAGTTCAAAATATTTCTGTACACTGCTCCAAACACATTGACAATGTTTTCTTGTATCCAGCTATCAATCCAGAAGGAACCACTATCGACGAACGGTTAAAGAATTATCCTCCGGAAAATGACAGTACGTTCTTCGTTGACTAACTTTTGAACCGACCCGATGTTCCTTCATCAGTAACTTCCTTAGGCGGCTTTAGCACGACTCAAGAAATCGGGTCGGATAAAGCCCAACGGGGAAATATATTCGAAGTAAAGCGGGACGATACGCCTGCAAATGGGCTTATAGATCAGTCACCGAACGGATCGAATTTGAAGAACGAGATTCAGGATGCGAAGCAGGGAAAATATCAATAAAAGTGTAGGCGAGTTCTTGTCGTGCTCAAGCACACAAAGTTGCCCCATCTCGATCAGATCGCACCACCACGCTGTACAACATTGACAATGTAAAATCAGCTATATTTTACTACTGTTTGTTCAACGCCCATAACTGACTACCCTGATTGGCCTCAACCCGTTTGAGATTCCAAATTTTCCTCTAGGTAAGTCAGACAGGAGACTCTTTTGCCGGAAGGGTTTCCGAAATCCCGGCGCTTTTACTTCGACTTCATTCAACCTTACCTACGTATCTAACCAGTAACTTTGGAGCTCAAGGGAAAACCAGACGGCAAAGTCAGTCAAGAACAATCTCACAGGCTTTGAAGTATATATTGTCCGACTTGGTAGTTGATCGACTTTCTATCAGCAATCTTTTTCGGCGGCCCTAGCGCAACTCAGGAAGCCTTTTGATAGCACAAAGAGGCAATGAGGATATCTGACATCACCCCTTGTGTCTGTTTATGTTAACACCTGGCTCATGATTGAGGGACCGAGCTGTGCAATATGTATCAAGCCAATAAACTTTTTCTTTTGCTCCCGGATGCCCTCTCGATCTGACCTTCCATCACTCGTCATTCCAAGGAGCATGCCGAGGCAAGCCACACGAAAGTCCTGTCTTTTTCGTCCAATCTATGGGGCTTCAATGACACTTGAAATGTTATGGAACCGACTAAATGTGTCTATGAGTCCGGAAGTATATTCAACCCCGACGGAAGAAGAAAAGGCATTCATCCATGTGGCGAGATGGATAGAAGTAATGGTATTCTAATCACTTCACGGTTCCTTGCGTTGCGGCTGGGCCCGGTCAATGAGTCGGCGAGACTGGAAGCTACAGATTTGGAATTCCTTCTTGACGACCATTTGCCCTAATAAAAGAGATCGTAGATGGTCTATCTATCCAGGTCAACAATCGGGATGTGTATTCAGAGGCCATTAGATACATTCATCTTTCGCACCACAAGCGCAAGGTCGTTGAACATCCAACACCAACGAAGCTGGCTGCCGCAAAAAACGTTGCCCTGCAGGACATAGTGGGTACTTGGCGGAACTTCCAAGGTACAAACGCCTTCGAGAAGCTCGTTCTCCAGTAGAGCGGGATGTTTGTTGATGTAGTATGGAATAATCCAGATCTTGCATGTTGGACAGCAATGTTCCAGAATTGTCAGCATTTTCGCACGAAGTCAAAGTGCTTTTTGCGTGTCGATGGGTACGATAGAGCTGGACTTCAGGGAGTATCTGCTGGATCGGGCGGTGAGAGAAAATATGAATCAGCGCTACCGAGCATATTAAAGGTATTCACGTTCGGTTGATGAACGGAAGTCGCACATCACATACCTTTGCAGAGGACTTCAATTCAGTGACACGGTCGAAGGAGGGAGCGACGATGGTGTGTCGTTCAAAGAGCCCGAGCTGCAGGAGACACTAAAATCACAGTTCCAAAAGAACGTCCCTCCTTGACATACGACAATTTGGTGATCCTGTTTCACCTGTGCCAGTGGCATATTTAAAAACAAATCAACGACTGGAACTCTATCCGGGATGAGCCTAACAAGGCCTGGTTCATATCTATTGCGACATTCTATTCTGTTGCTCCAACAGAGCCTACGCAAGAGATCGCACGGAAGATGGAAAGCATTACTAGAGCATCTGTATTGGGTGTGTTAGCTCTGGATGTGTTCGAAGGGTTAGAGAAGGCAGCGAATCCAAGGCTTTTGGATACGATTCCGTTTGATGCTTTTGACGGAGAAGTAAAGGCGAGATATCGACGACGACGTACAGTATGTGGAGTTGATATAGAAGGCAATTGAGAAATGCTTGATCTTAGGCATAATGTCTGGATATTGAGGTCGCACTCTGGTATCAGATCTCTATCCAATACATCTAGATTGAAGAATTTCAATGGGGAGATGAATGTGTATTATGGTATCCCAATGCAAGCATACATATATACCAAATATACCAACAGCTTTGCCATCCTTATTCAACCCAAACAATGGCTCAACACTCTGGGACCCTCCCAGATCCTTCCTTGCCTTGTATATTTTTGCTTTGAAAGGAGACTTCAGTACTGATTGTTCGAATAAACCCCCAAGAAAAATTTGCAGCGTGAATCTGGCTCTGTTGATGGCCTTTTTTATGCATGAAAAGAACGTCATTCTTAGTGGATAAACGCCTCGAGTCTGACAAGCGTCTCCAGCACGGATTTGAACGTCGGTTACTCACCTACTTACATTCATGGATCGCACTCACCTACAACCTCACCCACAACCAAAGATGAAACGAGTGTCGTATATTGCAAGTATGTCGTATAATTGAGCACACCGTAAGATGCGCAGAGATCTAACGAAGGATGTGGGGTATCTATAAACTTTGCTATAAAGGCAGCAATAAAGTAAGGGAAGAACGGCGGAGAGCGGTAGAACAGGTAAAAGGAGAGTAGATTCATCCACAGAAAACCACATTACAAGAACCCAGGGATAGTTGCACGGTGGGTACGAGGAACACGAAGGCCTGTGGCCCGTGAGGAAGGTACGATGAAGCACGAAAGGTTGCAACTTGGACCGAAACTCTAATCAGTATTTGCAGGCTTCCGACTGATGGCGAGGTACATTGGCGTGAACAGCTAACGAGAAAATATCAATTAGTCAACCGAAACGAAGTAAGGGAGACAGAGAGAAGCGACCAACCTTCGTCTGACCGCCTTTGATTAAACTCGTCTGCGCAACTTTCAACGCCGCGCCAACCTCAATCGTTCCCTTTGGCAATAACCCCACCAGCTCCAAAATCCAAAAGATATTATGCATCACGAACATCCCGAACCACGTCGTTCTCCAAACCGTGAATAAATCATACACGGTCTGAGCTTTGCGGTAGTCACCCTCTAATGGATAATACCACTCAACAAAATCCTGGCGTTCCGCGAGATCTTCCTCATATTCAACTTCGAACCCGACGTTCTTTAATGCCTCACGAGAGAGTTTGAGAGACCGCATTTCTGGAATACCATTTCCGAGTTCGATTTCATGTGCGAGGGCTTTGTGAGAGGGGATAGAAGGATCCCACGCGTCGGTCATGCACCATTCATAGACACCAAACTAAGGGAAGCAGAATATCGAGAGTTTTAAGTCAGGAAGAGTCCATGCAGAAAACGACATACGACTCCGCCAGGCTTGAGAACCTTGAAGATTTCGCCATAGACACCTTCCCATGTAGGTGCGTGCACCGTTGCTTCAATAGCATAGACTGTACAACGAAATACGAATAAGACGTCAAAACAAGATCGAAACGGTAGACGGAAACAAACCAGCATCAAACGAGTTCTCCCCAAACTGTTCTGCAAGCTTCATGAAGTCTCCTTTAACAAACTGCACCTGTTCTTCTAATCCCCTTTTCTTGGTATACTTCCTTGCTCTACCGACTTGGAACTCGTTGTTATTCAACCCGACGATGTTCGCGTCTGTGAACGTAGCAATCTCCCTTGCGGGACCGCCAACGCCGCATCCGACATCAAGGACGCGCATACCGGACTGAATGTTCATCTTGGCTGCGAGGAAGTGCTCATGACGAGCTAGAGAAGCAGCGAAGGATTCGCCTCGGTAAAATCGTGAGAAGTGAAAAGATTGAGCCCAGCCCCATTCGTACAGGTCGGTGGCGCCATCGTAGTAGCCTAAAGCAATTTTAAAAAATTGAATATAGTTATAAACATGAAAGGACTGGTGTATAATAACGTATACGAACCATTAACAACCTCGGTATAACTGTCAAGTCGGTTAGCATTATCCTCGTGGGCTTCTTTGGAGGTATCCTTTTGCCAGAATTTGGTGTAATTCTGTATACGACTGTCTGAACGTCCGTCTGCGTGGGTTCCGTTTTCGATAGCCATTTTTGTTAAAGTGCGATGACGGGGTAGACGCCAACAGCAATAGTTTTTGGAAGAAAGTCAAGATATAAAGCAAGAAAGTCGCGGTCAAGGAAGGCTCCTGTGAAGTGGGCAAGAAGAGAAGATGTCGGTGAAAGAGGGTGAGGGAAAACTTGGGTCCTTATTTATGGAAAACTTTGCGCTCGAACCATTTCTTCAAAAAATACGTAATCACGTGTGGCGTGTCAAGAAGAGATTAAGATTAGATAAAAACCGGCAGTTCGTGAATTCTTTTCATTGGTTGCGGGATCTACTAATTTTTTTAGTCCGATAGTACGGCTGCACAAGGCAGACTTTATTCTTGTTGAATTTCTCAACATATCTGTATATTTCTGAACTCTACTTTCCACTTTTCGCTGCTAGGCCGTGTTAATACGATCTTCCTTGTACGTGCGTTGACCAATGACACGGTTTTTGAGTTAGTATATACCAGTAATATATCAACAAAGCTTCCTACTACCGCATGCTATGAATTACGGATTAGACGGTATCGCTCGACATGTACGAAGAAAATTGAATGTCAATATCCGAACAACAACACAATCGAGTAAGATTACTTGAGAGTTGGATAGGGAATTCTACTTCAGCGGCTCCGTCAAAATCATCCCGGAACTCCTGGCCTCTGCCCTCCTCGCTAAAACCATCTGTTCCCTTCTCTCCTTCTTCATCTGTAGCTTCCTCTCAGGATCATACGCCCTATCCTCCGGCATCCTCCTCAACCTCGTGACACTTCTAACTCTCGGCCTTCTCTTCGAATACCATTCCCAAGCAAACCTAACAATTTCCCCGTCAGCATCGTACGGTGTGGGGATTTCCGAGTATCCCGGCCTCGCAGTAGGATGCCGAACGTATATTGCTGAACATGTTGCAAAGTTCGGCTCGATGTACGCTGGGATGAAGATCCATGGTGAAGCGTACAGAGGAAGGTGGAAGGGAGTTAGTGATTTAGAGTCTGGATCGGAGGCGTTCGGGTTATCAGTGTATTCATCTCGAGGGGGTTTAAAAAATCGTATGGATTTGGGGTCGACAGTGATCATGTCTCCGGGTTTTAACCGGGTGTTGGCGTTTTGGTGCTAAATGAAACATAAGTTCAGGAATAACATACGGGAGAAAGACACATACTCGCTTTCCATTCAACTTGACATTCCCATGAACTACCAATCTCCTCGCTTCATAAATACTATGCGCAAAACACGACCTAAACACGACCGTATCGATCCTTCTTTCCACTTCCGAAAACATCAAACTCCCCACAGGCGCCATCTCATTCTTAATCTCCTCCTCCTCGTATCTATCCTCACTGACCTTCCTTCCAGCGTATTCCTCCAGCGTCAACTTGTCGTCTCCGCGTACAACCTTTCTTGGACGCACATTCGGTAGGTTGTCAGGGATATACCATTTTTTGAAGATTTTTTCCGGGATGTAATCGCCGTGGTAAGCGCGGACGAGAGCTTTGGATTTCCAGCGTTGTTGGAAGAGCGTTTTTTCACTCGAGGTAAAAACGCTGGTATTTTTGACTCGCGGGTAGAGACTGCGTTGCCAGAGGTTGTAGAGGTTTCGCGGATGCCAGCTCTATGAATTGGGTTTGAGGAAGAGAATACGAGGGAGAGTTATAGCGTACCATGCGAGGCATAGCTCGTGCGATGCTGTATACTCCTACATTCCTCATGTTGCGAGCTACGAACCGCGATGGTGCAACAAAAATTTCCCGAAGCGCTCCATCGCAGTCACGTGCTCCTACTACTCGCGGGTACCTTTGTAAGGACGAGCTCGTAATATTAATCTTCTATAATTGATTCTCGATGTAGCACATAGTACAAAGTCTAGAAATATGGCTGAGGAAGTTTGATCCTATCCACTAATCAATAAACTTCGCAAACACATACATCTTAGCCTTGCACCACACGAGCTCACATTTTCCTACCCCCCGAATAGACAACTCCAATGGCTGCCACTTAGAGGGAATCTTCATTCCGCCATTATATTCGTTGTCAAATGATATCATACAACCGGCATCTTCAACCAAGTCGATGTTTTCTCCTGAAAACAACTTCCTTTATGTACCGGAGTTAGGATGTTTTTCGGAGGGTTCGTCGAGAGGTTGGTAAAGAATTGTGATTTATCAGGAAGGTCGGCAGTAGGACGGGTTTCTCCTGCAAAGACGCCATCAATCTCGATAGTGATAACCTTGTCTCCACTATTATTTGGGGAATCCGAAGATGCTCAGCATCAGACTCATGATTGGATTGATTTCGGCTCACATCAACAGGTGCAGCATTGACTATGGGCAGGATCAGACATAGGACAAGTATGATGGCGTTGAGGTGCATTTTGGAAAGGATTAGGACGTTAAGAGTTCGAGTTAGAGAGGGGAGAGTACTGCAAAGTAAAATTATTCGCGTTGAAACGTAAGTAGTGAAACTCCAGTGCAACTAGTCAGTTCACCTATGCGCGAAGAAACTCAAATGTATATGTTTTGCAAGAATTACATTCGACCAGCGAATTCGATGAAGTTGAGGTTGAACGATTAGCTGTCAAAGCGTTTAGCTAGTGCAGTTAGAGGACATAGGAAAGAGTATCAAAGGCAAAGAGAAAGAGAAGTCAAGATATATCATATCATTGACAGACAGCCGTCATGATCAATGTTCGTTATACAAGTTGGGCGTTGAAGAAAAGATGGCTTGCAGGGGAAAGAAACATACTTGTCGGTTACAATTTCAACGAGGCGCTCGACCTTGGTAATTTATTGAGTGTTATTAATTGTCACATGCAGGTCGCGTTTAGTAAGCGCGAGAAATAGGACTCTTCCCTATCCACCGTTACCCCTCAAAAATGATTCCTGATATTCCACCCAACTATCCTCCAGCGCGCCCCGACCTCAAGGCTTTTCGTGCTCCTAAATCACAATCGAGAATAGCCTACTTGGTATGGCGGGTGCATATGTGGATAGAAGGGACGTTTTCACTTGCTATGCTCGAGCCATGGGAGAAACTACTGCTTCGTGCGTTCCAGTCTCTTTCATCATTTATGAATCTGGTCATTAAGAAATATTTTGTCAAATTCTAGTGGTAATCTTCCTAACAACTTTCACTCTACTGGTCACTGGTATCGTTCGATACCTTCCACACCATATTTCGGTCATGAAGGGCCGAGCTGTGTATTACTTATGGGGAAGTGAAAGTAGTGAGAGTCCGGTATATCAATGGCTTGGAAAGAACACGGCTTCGAGTGGTGTCAAACCCGGAATAACGTTGGGAGAGTTGTAGCAGTATCTAGGAAGAATGTGAGTGATGCATTCACTTCCTTCCTTCATGTCAACCGTCTGATACCATGCATTTCTTACAGCTCCATATATCTCATAGCGTTCTTTGACTACTCTCTACACCCTAGGCATTGCTTCTGTGTCTTGTCAAGGACTGGACTGAGCATCCATTGTGTACGGTACAGCTACAGTTTCGGTCTTCGTACTCTCCTGTGCTTCAATTTGACTACTTGACGTGCATTTTTGCGGTCATTTGTAGATCAAATATCTTCAGTCTCTAACCCAAGCGATCTTCTCGTAAAGATACGTGATAACCACTTTCTGCCGATAGACTCAGGTTGAAGCATAAATCTTCGCGATGATCTTTTGCTATTGTGACAATGTCGAGATATATCACTCTGTGACTGACTTTTACAGACTGTTCAATCTGGTTGCAAAACAGGTTTCGTACAATGCAAATGAAATCTCGATTCGTGCCGTGTTCATATCCTACATCGACTTTGCACAATCTTTGGCCTCTGTTGACGTTCATGGACTTGGCCAGAGACTGTTTGCAATTATCGGCTTCAAGTTTCGTACAGAGTTTTCAAGGATAAGTTCAAGTGGTAGCGGAGTTCTCCGTTGAATCAGTAAGAAGAAGATACCCCTGCACCCATCACTTATCACAAGCGGTATGTCTCCCTCCCCATTCATTTCAGGCCTTTAGGTTGAATTTCTGAAGATGTTATTATTATTAATCCGGTGCTGATTATTGGCTCATTAGCATATACATCTTTTCACCTCCTCGCACCAGCTGCGTGCAACCTTTGCGGCTTGAGTATGTCGGTATATCTATGTGGAGCTTACCGTCATCAACACCCAGCCTGCGTGCCCCTTCCACCTACAGCTAGAGGTTTTAAGTAGATATGAATGATCGAATACTCTGTGTTTTGTCGATGCTAGGATTTTTCCGCTCTCTTTTCCTTGTCGTCTGGTCGGTTTCAATGCTTTTCCCTTAAACTTGTCGGAAAATTTGACTGACAGGACCGAATCGGATTGGTATTGGAGGATCGGTCGAGGAATTGATATTCTATGCTGAGTAACATCTCTGTTCATATAGTTTGATGATAGTTTGAAATCTTTGAGCTATTTCTATTTGCGATCAGGACGCTCAAGGAAGTAATCAGTCTTATATGCCCAACCCCCGATATCTGTTTGCCTTGCTCAAAGCAGCTTCAAGCGGTGTGGTGGATCACTAAGTACTATTTCAGTTATTGTCAAGAATTTGGGTCCGACTGAATTCTATCTCGTGTTCGTCGTTCACATGCGCTTGCCCAGCCCGAGTATGGGCATGAGCAGTAGTGTTCCGATGAATTTGACGTTGACAGTTACATAGGCATGGAAGGTTCGGAATTGCGTGAGCACACCGAATATCATCAGTAATACTGAGTTTAATAACCTTGTATCTCTTCCTCTACCTTCCCCCCCTTTCCTTACTTTTCCAATCATTCAACTGCTTAGGCTCGCTGAACGCCCTTGTCTGGTGTTTCCCTTAAGAATGATACGTGATATACCCTCAAACTACCCTCCAGCGCGCCCAGACCTCAAAGCCTTTCGTCCTCCAGACAAATCGCGGTCGAAATTAGCTTACCTGGCATGGCGGGTACAGATGTGGGTAGAAGGAACAGTTGGGCTTGCGGTGCTTGAACCATGCGAGAAGATTTTGCTTTGTACGATCCGTTTTCTCTTTCTAGATACTCTCTGATACGACGCCCATTCTGTTCGGCGATTTAGGCTCTAGACATAGTTTTTCTGATAACTTGCCTGTTACTAGCGACTGGTATCGTTCGATACCTCCCTCAACATGTTTCGAAGGTGAAGGAAAGGACGATGTATGTCGATATCAAATAAATAAGTGTCACTGGGGGCGGGGGAAGTGGACAGTACGGACAAGTACCTTGAATCGCTTGAACCGCTCGGAAAGAACGCGCCTTGGTTAGGAGAGTTGTAGAGTTGCTGGCTGTCGTGTGTTGTTATTCCGCCGTTGATACTATTGGTATGACAAAGCGCCGGATCGTGGCCAGATATCTCGTATTGGGATTTGCTATAGATGTAGTGCATAGTATATAGTACATCGTGGAAATGAATTCACCGCCTTTCCTACGAAAGATAGTAGAACGCGGCGAAGACGAGCAGAACGAAGTGCGAGACGCGATTATACTCGGAGTCATCATATTATAGGAGATGTAGTAATTATCCACAAAGCACGACTTGCATGTACTTGCTGTTTCTAATATCGATTAGCACCCACGAGTTATTTCATTCGATATTGCTCCCAGCTTCGTACACCGCCCAGCTTGTAACCGATGGACAAAATTGTGGGGGTCCGATGATTAGCTCGGATAATTCGCAGAAGAATTCCGCGGCTCGGGCGGGCGGGATTTCCGCTAGTTTTGTTTATCGGTTATACTGATTGAATGAATGTTTGATTGCGGTGGTTATGATACTGTTCGGTGTAATTCGGTGTTTACTGGCTATGTACTTATTGGTGTTGCTTGCTGATAGTAAATACAGGGTGTAATTATCGCTCGCGTGAACTGGTATTGTAAACTGTGGTGGGTAATTGGGGTGAAGAAAAATCGATGATGTACTATTTTGGTTAATAAACGAGAGTTGTACTGTCGATGATAGTGTCGTTAAGCAGAGAGGAGACGAAGTGTTCGGTCCGCTGAACCGATACGTGATTGCTGGGCTTGTTTGCCGCTCTGCTGGACGTCTAATTACATAGATTATGAATAAAAGAAATGTGTTTGACAAAACGCGGAATCACCTTTGTAAATCATTTTGCGCGCAATTTTTGGATGAAGCGAGCGAGTTACTAAATCCTCATCCCTCACATCAAAAACATTGAGCTTGAAATTTTTTGATGTGAGGGACGGGGCTAGTCAGGTTTGGCGAAGCATGAGCAGAGAACGCTCAAATCTATCATTTGTTACCATAGATCCAATTTTCAACTTGACGCAGTAGACTCCAAGTACAGTGCAGATTACTTCTTGACTATTACTGACTTTCTGAAGAATGAAAGAACGAGACGCATAACATAACACAAGTACAAGATGACTCGTTCTAGAGTACAACATCTGTACAACATAATAGGCGCCACACAGTGGAGCACCACGAGCAGTAGAATTCAAGCAAAAAGTTATTTCTTCTATATAAAAGGGAATAGCAACCTGGCAAGCAAGAAAACATCTGGAAGCAGGGTTATTACCATCCGAATGTCCTGATCGTAACGACATCAGCTTCTACGAACTTCTCAAAAAGAAATACTCACTCTGCATACACTTCCACCCCTCCAATTTGGTCTCTTCGGTAGTTATCAATCTTACCGGCTTCCGCAAAAACACCATCAGCTAGAGATACTGGTCCACAAACACCAACAAAAAGACCGCTGGAATTCCCAGACTTGGGGCCAGAATTCAATGCAGTCGTGCGAGTGATAGTCTCCTCAAGGTGCTTGTGGAATTTAGGCCGACCAGGGGACAACGTAAGGGAAGTGGAGCGGAAAAAGTCGTCAGCAAAAGGGAATTTTCCTATGGGTGCACGGGTGTAAAATACGGATATCCGTATCGGAGTGAAAACACTTTGCTGTATCATGGATGTGAAGAGTGGAAGCATCGGAACCAATGCAGCTGTGTTACAAGAAAAATGAGCTTCAGTTATCGAGGAAGTAAGAAGTTACCTACAAGCATCTTGCACCGACCAAATGAGTTCGATGGACTTGACGCGGCTTCCACCATCCAGGTCTTTCTGAATTAGTTCCTGCATCGCGGAAGTGGCAAGGGTGATACCACTACCACCACAGATGAACGTCGCAGCGGAGAAGCTAGGAACCATGCAGTTACCAAGTCCCCCTGAGAACGGCCACCATTCAGTCTTCAAAAAAGACACAAGCAAGGACAAAAAACTTACCGTAAGGACCTTGGACCATAACCGAAACCTTGCGGTTGTTGTCTTCAGAGCTGCTCGAATTGGCCATATCATACAGTCGGTTCGTCCAGCTTCCAGCCTTTTTGCAGAGCAAGACCATGCCTTCTGGACCATCGGCAACTGATGCAATGGTGAAGGGATGAATCTCCGACCAACCGATCAAACCCATACCACTAGAAAGGACGCGAAGACGAACATGCTGACCCGCACGCCACCCGCTGTTGATGTTAGGGATTTCAACTCGAGTCACGCCGAGCTCGGGGATCGCACGGAGAGTAGCAGTGGAGACACGGGTCTTGGTGATCCGTAGAAGGATATCAAACAAGTAGAAAGCGGCACACGCATAAGCCCAAGGGATAGCACCACTATAATGGTTCAGCATCTTTAAGCAATCTCATCAGGGAGGGCTCTTGGAAACAACGATGGCCAAGAAGCTTACCGCAATGACAAGGACCGTGAGCGCGGAAATGTGAGTTGCAAGGAAGAAATTGTACGCCTTTCTCCGGACAAATTCGGTAGAGAACAGGAAGAGACCGTCGATGCAGATTAGACCGATGAGTCCCCAGTAGCACTTGGGATTTGCGATCTCTTCCATGAAGTTGGACGCGAGACACCACTTGTAGACTGACGAAAGTTGGAATTAGCCATGGTTCAACATTCGAAAACTTGCGACACTTACTATATCCTAGACCGTGAACGTTGACGGACACCAAGACGATACGTCCAGCGTGACGATGCATGAAGTTGATCTAAAATACATTTAGCACAAGTCATGCTAGTATTCCAAGCTGACAAACCTTCTCATATCCAATCCCCAAGAACGTACCAAGGACGTTGTTCTTGGTCCCGAAAGCATAAACAAAAGGAAGTTGGGAAGCTGTGATCCACCCAAAACGGACGGGGTCGGTGAACGCTTCCGTCATGTAAAATGCTGGGAAAACGATGGCTCCTGTCCAAACTGTCATCATCGCCGCATGAGAGAAGGATACTCCTGTGTTGATGCGGGAATGCATCAATTTGAGCAGTGGACGGAAGAAAGTAGTACAGTTAGAGATGTGAGGAGGGTAAGACCCTTGTGCTTTGGCGCCAGTAGTACTGATACGCTGAGCAAAGGCCTTCTCCTGATACGTCGCATGAGAATCGTCCGTCGAGAAATCGTCCAGACTAGTATTACTGTTACCTATGGAAAACTGAACGCGTCTGCCGTTGGTGCGAGCATGATATGGCCGATTTCTGAGGATAAGACCACTAGTCCACTCTGAAAAGCGATACATACGCGCGAGAAATCGAGGGAGCCGTAAGAGAAAGAGCAGCGCGATGACGCTGAGGAGGATAATATCAATATCCCAAACTATCTGGAAATCGCTAGGCCCAGTGGAAGCTGGTCCGGCTCCGGCCCCTGCCCCGCCTGCAGCAGCAGCGTTGGTCGCGGTACCATTAGTAGCTCCAGAGCTTGTACCGTTGGAAGTGGCTGCACTATTAGTAGCTGCTCCAGCAGCAGCAGCCCGCACAGCAAAAGAGGCGGCGATGGTAGACATGTTTACCTCTAGCTCTGCTAGATCGTGAAAGAAATAAAAAGAATTAACCAGGGAGATTGACTGGAGTTGGAAATTAGTTGCTTCGAAAATGAGGGCGGAATAACTTGGAGGAGCAGAAAAAGCAAGAAGCCCAGCTGCTCGTGGTCGTCGAATTTGAAGGAAAGATTTGAGAAAGCACGGCTCCGATAACGCTTTTATAGGTTCGACGTAAAGTGGAGAGGACGAGGCCGATCAAAGGTCTATTTCTCCTTTTGATACAACGCCTTTTGGCAACGGACCTCATGCAGCTGCGGGATCATTTAACTCACCATTGTGTTATTATCGCCTCCCGAAGACTCGCAAAACCTCCCTCAAAAACTTTTAAGAATCCTCCGCAGTCAGCTTTGTTCTTGTATATGTTCCGGCTCGTCGATGATTACGATCTATCTATCTATCCATTGTCTACTTCTGCTCACAAAGACCATCGCAATTGGATGTAATACTGTACAATACGTACCGCCAGTTTATCAGCCGAAGCTCGGACTGCAAGTACAGAAATATTTCCGCCACGAAAAGCAGAGAGAAGTTTAAGCACCGTCCGCAAGCTGCTAACCTAGTAGGATTTAATTTGCGATCGTTCTGGTGCACCTCACAAACCGATGTACTGGAGAGTATCTGGTATACACTCCAAGGCCGCGAAACCGAAGTAGATCGAGATACAATGTAATAATCCGCAGTACCGTTATCCTGGATACCGTCGTCGTTGACGGCTAATCCATCAGCAACCCAGATAATAGGAGCGATTTTCCATCAAGTATTGACGGTACCTGCCCAGAAGAATGGGGCAAGCTGCCGGCTGCCTTAGCCTGGGACAGATCCTTGGTAAAGAGACAGTAACCAGAACAAAGGTTTGAAAGCCGGAGTCATACTTTGTGTTGGAGAGGGTTGCATGGTTTCGGTAATGCTCTCTAACACTCTCTAATTACCTATTTCCTCTTCCCTTCCCTTTCCTTGTCTTCACTCTTTCTCTTCTTTCAGATCTATTTACCTACAATATATATACCTTACATTCTCATATTGTTGCTGACCAGTATATCATCTGGCAGCACCAAATATCGCAGTCCTATTATTAGTAATCTCGCTACCATACGCTATAGCGCAGCGGCGAATAAACATGATTTTTAGAGAAAAATTCTTCAATCAAGTGGGGAATCGGTAGAAGTCAGCCAGAGAAATGGAACGGATCAGATACACGAATACTCAGTTCCACTCCCTTTCAAGGCCAGGTGTATAAGTCGAATATAAACGGTTATTATAAACAGGGTATAAATGTAGAATCTAAGGAAGGCGTGTTGGTGTGAGTTCGCCCTGTCTATGAGAAGTCCGGAACACCAAGAGAATAAATTATAATCTATAGGTCAAGCGCAATCTAAAACTTTGAAAATCATGTAAGAATAGTAGACGTATGTCCTTTATTAATTGCAGTTCAATCGCGACTCAGGTCGCTGTAAATTAAAAAATCAACAATGCGAACAAATAACCATCGGTATCACTTACCGGCCAAAGATTTTTGTGATGAGCCAGTCATTGGCGACCAAGGTTCGGTTGCGTAGGGAAAACAGGGTACTGAGGTAGGCGCTACGCCAGAAAAGGAAAGTCGCGACACCAGCGCTGGCAATCTACGCAAATAGAAAATTTAAGCACCGAGTGCTTGTTGCGATAAAGAGGAAAGTTACTCACATTACCGTTAGCGAAAGGCAGGTCTGCAATTGCTTTATCGGATCCAATGTAACTGAAATAAGCGAGGACAATCACTGAATTGTTTTTTTTTTGGAACGCAGACAAGAGAACTTACGCAAGACTACCTTGATGCGAGTAATGGAACGGTCGGACTTTGACATTGGAAATGAGCTTTCTGGTCGTCTCAATCTCTGAGTTGAGGTTGGTCTTTTCAACGGCATCGGTCACAGTAGTTTCATAGTGCTCTAGCTGTGTCAACTTTGCCTCCAGGGTATTCTTCTTTGCCATCTGCGCAAATACTCGGGCAAGATACGCACCCTGTTGAGATGCGACCTGTGCAGTGGGCGCATATGAGGTTGAGGTGCAATCACCAATGGCAAAGATAGATCCATTGACTCCAGCTAGACGGAGGTGGTCTGAAAGGAATTGAAGAAAATGAACAGGCAGACAAATAGAAAAAGAACGCACCATCGACCGTCAATCCACGCCTGTTGGTTTGAGCACTGGGATACTTGGCCATCAGGTCTTGTGTGATCTTCCGTCCCTTATTTCCCTACGTTCCGAATTAAGGCAAGAAAATGTAGATTAAAACACAAGACGACGTACACCAGCCCAAACTACCATCCCACAGGGTACCTCCTGAATTGACTTGTCTGGCATTTGCAGTACTACCGATCGGTCTTTGACCTAAGAAATGTGTATGAAAATTCATAAGTGAAGACCTCACTGGGAGCTTACTCACTTCCTTGACCATAGTTTTCGTCAGAATTTCGATTTTACTTTCTTTAAAAGTAGACTCTGTGTATTCGATTAGCTGCTTGCTGAACATGGGCAAAACCGATGGTAATGCTTCAACCAGTGAGATACGGATTCGACCGGCAAGCTCGGGGTACCATGCTTTCAAGTCATCCTGCAAGTTTCATACCAGTGAAAGGGACATGATCATCAGATGCATTGATAATCACCTCTAGGAAATCGTGTATTTCTCCGCTGTGACCAGGGAATTCAGAAAGAGGAATATGTGAGCAGAAAATCGAACCACACCTGACTTCAATTCCTGTTGGACCTCCGCCGACCTGACCAAATGTTTGAACATCCACTATAGGAATTACAGACGAAGACTTACAATCACTATGTGAAGCAGTCGGTCGATTTCGGTATCATCCTGTCCAGGGAATGCAGCAGATTCGATGCCTACGACAATCTATGTGAGTGGATAGTTGAAAACTTCATCATGTTCCTTACAGTCTTTGAACCGTCTTTGCATCTACGTTGTCGTCGTTGTTGTAAGCTTGGAAAATGAGAAGACGATGGATATGAACGCGCACGATTTCAGCGTCACCAAGTTCCTTCATGAAACACGCCTTCTCTTGTACACCAGGTATACCGAACGTCTGAACTTCTGCGCCAACGGCGTGCACAAGATAATCATACGGAATAGTGGTATGCGAAACTTCACCCTTGATCTCAGTGTCATCTGGAAGATTTTGTTGGCAGCTGATATTGGTTATATTAGAAGAAAGAATTCACCTTCAAATGTGACAGTCTTGTTGAAGGGCTGTGAAATGGACTTTGAGGAGATAGTGGGTTGTCGACGATATTTCCTACTCACATCAATCTCCTTGGCTTCAGCTTCAATGACTGTAACAACACGAGCTTTATGACGAGCCAGGTAGCGCGTTGGCTGAAGAATCGCTTTCGGGCTCAAGGTGCCTACGGCAACACTAGGTAAGAGAGGAGTGAAGAGAAAGTAGTTCTTCGGGCTGATTATGACCTGAACAAAGGGGTGAATAGAGTTGACTATGAGAGGTAGTTTTACATACTTACCACGTTATATTCTGAGGTATCGAGAGTCTTAAGCAAACTGGTTGCACCCCAACCACTGCCCAAAATTACGATAGTTTTTTTTTCAGGATCGTAAGGAAGTTGTGTCCCAGGATGGCGGTCTTTTTGCGTGACATAGACAAATATGCAGATACCGCCAGCAATAGAAACCAAGGTCGCGCCGCCGAGAGCTCTGAAGAAGGTCCTGAACTTAGATCGTTTAGGTGTTGGCGAAGAGATAACCTAAATGACAATAGATATCAAGAAAGAGATAGATAGTGGTTGCATTATTAGTGCACGTACTTCAGTAGGACTACGTTCTTCTCGTAGAATAGAGGTTGTTGACAGGGAACGGTGAAAAAGATGGTTCGGTGGAGAAGCTAAAGCTGAGAATCTGGACCGTGTCGCCAGTGATCTAGAAAGTCGAACTGGAATAAAAATTTGAATCAACATATGTGTGAGCAAAAATTGACCGTGGGGCATACCGGATCCCCGAGAAAATTGCATTTTCAATGCACAACCTGAGCACCTGTTGAGCCTTTTAAAGCAAAATAATGCAAGTTGCTGGATGAAATTTTCGGAGAATAACGGCGGAATGGCGTGGGAAGAATAGCGTCGCCGATTCGATCGCTTTTTTTGATTTTTTGAAGCAAAATTAAATATATGACTTGGGACGACATTCTCTTTACAAAGTGTATATAATTTTTCAAGATAAAACATTTGAGCAATAATAGTATCTCTAGGCACGATTGTAATAAACCTCCCAAACTTTCCTCGATACAGGGCCTTGAGGACACTTTCTACTAGTCCATTGCTCAAACTGGGCATACCCCTGCTGGAGCAGAACCTCCACTCCCTGTGCGGTGTCCCAGTTCGATGCAGTCATCTTTGCAAGTTTTAAAAGTGGCGTCTCTACAGGTTTGTAGGCCAGGTCAAGTACGATAGCCGGTCCATCCAGATAAGAAAAGAGTGACGCCGGATAGAACAGGTAGCCTGGTTTATCTTCCAATGAGGTTTCCGATGCGGGGATAGTCGAAACAATCACATTAGGAGAAACAGTCGCATTGGGCCAATTTCCTAGCTCGTTGATAACTTGGATATTCACGTCTGGGTTGGAAACTCGCAACTCTTCCGCGCGGTCATGTGTCCGATTCCACACGTATATCACTTTAGCACCTAGATCTTTGAGTGCGTAGATGGCTGCACGAGAGGTACCTCCCGCACCAATTACCAACGCAGCATGAATTTGTCCCACTGCAATGCGAGCTGCGATGGATCCTCGGATGCCTAGCCAGTCCGTGTTGTCTCCAACAAGTAGCCGGGTACTACTATCATTTTTAGGTATGATGGTGTTCACCGCCCCCATGGCTTTCGCAGCCGGTGTAAGCTGATCTAGCGATGGAATGATATTCATTTTGTGAGGAATTGTGACGGAAGCACCGCCAAAATCGGGAGAGGCGATAGTGTTTTTAATGTCCTCACCAACCTCAGCGGTCTCCAGTAGTTCATAAGTATGCGGTAATCCCAGTGTTTCGAATGCGGTGTTATGAAGTGTAGGAGATAAAGAGTGAGATATCGGATTGCCAAAGAGATAGAATTTCGTGGCAGGTAGTTCTCCAATCAGATGGAGGGCCTTCTGTACTTGAGCGAAGGAAATTTGACCTGGAGCAGCCCGGCTTGGCTGAAGCGGATGGGAGACAGGAGAGAACGTGGTGTTTAAAATTCGGGACAGCTGTCCCACAGCACCCATGTTAATGGCGATGAAAGGTTTTGCACCTGGTCTATTGTTCGTCTTGAGGGCAAATGCCCGACAATCGAAATTATCTAGCATCGTAGAAGCAGTGAAAACCATTTTGACAATATCACCGTTCCGTGCAGCAATATCGTACATTGCTTGTGCTTCAGGACTACCCCACTTCAACCTTCCGCTCCAGTCATGCCAAGAGGCAATGATCTGAGTTGATCCTTTACGAGCGATGAGCTGCCTGATCGTTTGCTCGGGGAGTTGCATTTCTACATCGAGATATTCGACACCGAGACTGATCGCGAGATTCAACAAGCTCGACACTTCTTTCCGTGCATGATCTGGGAACGCCCCTCCTTCAGATACTGTACGAACTGTGAAGATGAGAGGAAGTGAAGTGACGCGACGTAAAGCAGCAATTTGGTCTGCAACGTAAGCTTCTGAGGGAATGTGTTTTCCTTGTGGCTCAATATCTTCCTTTGAACGCAAGAGATCAACACGAACTTCAAGGGCGTCAACACCAGCTGATAGTTCTTCCAACCTGGGAAGAGCAAGCAAAACATCAGGATAGGTAAGCGAAAGGAAGTACGAGTTATGCCCGGGTTTCAAATTTTGTGCCAGATTAGCGGCTACTCCGGTGATATGATTGAAGAAGCGTGCGACTTCTTCGCGAATGCCGCGCTTGGTATCGGTCGGGTCGATTACAATCTTTCCCTCTACGAAAGCTTCGACGTGATTGATGAAACGATGACTAGAGCATTCCGCGAACCAAGGGGCACGACGCTGGAAAACGTCATTAACAGGCTCTCCGTATGCGGGCCTAGAACCTTCGAGACCAAGATATTCTATAACCTCATCGATATTCCGCGCGATATGCACAACAACGCCTCCTTCGGAGACCCAATCTTTTAAAAGATCCCTAGCGGAAGGTGTTTCCACAATTCCTCCGCCTAAGCTGATGACATGCTCGTGACCTTGCTGGTTGAGAAGATCTTGCAAAAGCTTGGTTTCGGCTTCACGAAAGGCAGGCCACCCGTTTTCATGCACAAATTGGCGAACACCAATCTTGTGGACGGTTTCAAAATGATCGTCGGCATCGATGAATTTCCAATGAAGGGCAGCTGCAGCAAGGTCGCCAATGAAAGTCTTCCCAGAGCCACGCATTCCGATGAGCACCACGGACTTGAAGGGAACGGCATTTGAAGAAAAAGAAACAGAAGGGGTAGACAGCTCAACACCCTTGACCTCTAGTCCAATCTAGGTAAATCCCTACGTTAGAACAGAACTAGCGTCGTGGAGTTTAAATGACGAGATGACCTTGTTCTGCAAATCATCCCACCAGTTGGGCCAGGTCTTCTCTACGCATCGTTTTTCTTCGAGAATGGTACCGGGGATCAAAGAGGCTAGAACACTGAAAGCCATAGCGACTCTGTGATCATCGTAGCAGTGGACACTAACACCCTTCTTGTGTTCTTCTACTGGCTTTCCCATAATTTCCAGACCATCATCGAGCTCGTTGGTGCTTACGCCGAACTTGGCTAAGTTGAACATTAGTTAAACGATTGCGCTTCGTATCATCAGACATACCAAGTTCATCTATCATTGCACGAATTCTATTGCACTCTTTCACGCGTTGGTTGGCAATACCGACAATCCTAGTTTTGCCATTCGCCACAGCAGCAAGAGCGGTGGCCGTTAAGAACGCATCGGTCATAACCTCCATGTCAATTACTTCGACTGCTTTCAATTCTCCGATCGGTGGACCTTGAACAGTCGTTTCCGTAGCGGTTTGAGTAACTTCACATCCCATACGCTCAAGAACCTCACGTGCGAATTTGGCATCTCCTTGTAAAGACAACGAGCCGATGTTTTGGATAGTACATAATGTGCCTGTGATGGCTGCGATAGCAAGCGGGTACGTGGCACTACTAGCATCGGATTCGATAGAATAATTGGATGGGTTTTGGTAGCTCCCCTTGGGAATATCATAAATGTCCAAGAGTTTGCCCGTGTCCTTCTCCGTCCGACGGGAAACTTCGATGCCAAAACTTTTCATCATCGCAATCGTCATATCGATATAGGGCTGGGAAATGACTTGACCACCAATAAGCTCAAGGGTGATGGGTTCGTTGGCGTAGGGAGCACAGAGAAGGACAGATGAGACGTATTGGCTGGACACGCTGGCTGCTAGCTGGACGGAGCCTCCTTTGAGCCCGTTAGGACGTATAGAAAGAGGGAGGCAGCCGTCAGACTCGAGATAATCGATCACGCTTCCATTGGTTCGGAGAGCAGTGACCAATGGACCAATGGGACGTTGCTTCATGCGGGCGTTGCCTGTGATAACGGTCATTTCCGCGTCATCGGCGGGCGACTTTTGCACCAGCGTACAAACCGTTGTCAAAAATCGCGCAGCAGTACCTGCGTTCCCGAGGTAAAGTTCTTTTCCTTGAGGAGGGACCGAGAGAGAACCGTTTCCTCCGTGAACGACCAGAGTCTCTCCCCCATCTTCCCATTCGAATTTGGCGCCCTAAATAGATGCGTGAGCGGAATAAAGAAAACGTACGATTCGATGACCTACTTTCAGTTCGCTGAGAGCCGCCATCATTACCTGCGTGTCATCTGAGTGAAGGAGATTGGTTAACCTGCAAGTTCCGGTACCAAGGGCGGCAAGAACCAAAGCTCGATTAGAGATACTCTTGGATCCCGGTGTGGTCATTTTGACTGGGTTGAACGAAGGGATCCCAGGTATGACCGTCACAGACTCAGAAAGAGTCTTGGAAATGAGTGAATCGGGCACGACGGACGCTTTCTGTTCGTATGTTGCACCAATCCTAGAGAGAAGGACGATCTTTTTGTCATTGCCCTGATTTTTCTTATCTACCCTCATGATATCCAGGAGACGCTCGACCGTGATGAGTTTGGCAGAAGGAAGATCAGCAATACGAGGGTCAACAAGTGACACGGGGAGGTTGTACGCTTTTAGACATCGAGCCAAACGCCCAACTGAAACTTGGCTGAGAATTCCCATTTGCCTGGAAAGCTCTGCCTCTAAAATCATGCCGATGCTAACACATTCACCATGCAGAATCGTGGGGGTCAAGATAGCCTCGATAGCATGTCCAATGGAATGACCAAAGTTGACGAGGTTTCGAAGGCCTTTTTCCGTAGGATCGATTGTGACGATGTGGGCTTTGACAGATATCGAGCCAATGATCACGGCGAGGAGGAGTTCCTGTGCTAGAGAACGTGTCTTTCTCGAGCGACCGGCGTAATCGGTCGAAGGCGTCTGGATGGCAGCGAAGATCTCGGCCGAACGCGATTCCAAGGAATTAAATTCTGAATCGTTCCAAATGGCGGCGGTCTAATGTTGTTTAGTATAAGCAAGGCATAGTACTACTAAGAGAAATTGTACCTTCACGACTTCAGCCATCCCATTTGAGAATTCACGCGAAGGGAGGGTCTCCAATAGAGCAGCATCGATAAAAATGAATTCGGGTTGCCAGAAAGCTCCGATTAGATTTTTACCATGTGGAGTATCTATGGCGGTCTTACCACCCACGCTCGAATCAACCATGGCAAGCAACGAAGTGGGAATCTGACAAAAACGGACGCCACGCATACTGAACGTCTAGTTAGAACAAGTGCACATCAATAGTGAAAGAGGACTCACAAAGTTGCGGCGACAAATCCAACCAGATCGCCTACGACTCCTCCTCCGAGAGCCAGTATAACAGTATCTCGAGTACATTTGTTGAGTAAAAGAAAGTCTTCTACAACGGCTTTTCCCTCACGACTCTTGGATGTTTCGCCTGGAGGAATAATATGACTGAGAAAACGAGGACGGGCGTGTGATCCATTCGTGAGGCCCGATAGAGTAGAATCAAACTCTTCTTCAAAAGCAGGAAAGTAAAACTTTGCAATATTTGAATCAGTGATCAGAACGTAGGTCGATGCAGGTAACTCGGTGAGCACGGTGCGGACGATATAGGGAACAAGATGAAATCCACAATGTATGGATTCCCTGCCCAGGATGTTGATTTTCTGGACGTCTGTCAGAGCAGCCATCGTGGACAATGTGCAAGGTGTAAAGAACCGGGTTTGAACCAAGGTAAAGGGATTTTTATTACTGACTCGAAGAAATTCATGATTGAGTTGTTCGAACCACGTGGAAACGATCTCACCTCTTCCCCGTTCAGAACGCGCTAAGGCAGCAATACTTACAGTAATCCTGCTCTAACAATGTTCCCTCTTCGATGGTGGCGAGCTCGATTCGGAGCCGATGCCCACGGCCGAGTGCAGATAGTTCACTGCACTGAACTTCGTACGCGGAAAGTTTGGACCCGGGCCAGAACATTGACGGCAGCGGAATAGGGTGTTTGAATCAGACTATGCTTGATATACGAGCATTCCTCTATAGTATGTACATGCCGTCTAAATCTACGGTAGATGAGATGATGTTGTGCTCAGGATTCCGTGGCTTGGATCTCCTGAATCTTGCCATCGTTCCACTTCACAGTGATACTGCCATCCTAATATATACACAGTATCAATGGAAGTCATCTGGATGTCCTAGGGTAGAATACGAACCTGATTCCCAAAATACGCAGCTCGAGCCATATGACAGAATAGCCCGACTTCTACTACACCAGTAAGCATTTTGATTTGAGCCATGATCTACCTGTATATCAGAATGCCTGAGTTGCAAAAGAGAAGAGTAGGTTTACTGTGTAAGGCTCCTTCATTCTCTCAACGTCAAAAGGTGCGTCGATAATGAAATTTCCGTTGTCGGATACTACTGGGCCAGCTAAAAGAGTATTGTCAGCGTGGCTTTCGCTCCCAGGATACGCAAACATACCTTTGGCAACGGCCATCCGTAATGTGGCCTTCGGGGAGTCCAGGACTTGATGTAAGTTCTGCAATACTTTTGCGTATGCAAAAGGTACTACTTCGATCGGTACACCCGCTTTGAACTACACAGAAATGAATAACGGAGGAATCACTGCAATCTTAGAATGAACGAATGTACGTTTGTTCCGAGATATTCGACATTCTTTCGATAATCAGCAACCAGGATGAATCTGCCCAGAGATCCTGGAGTTCAGCCTCGTTCCGGTGAATGTAGAAGTAGACTCACGTTGTTGCAGCTTCTGCAAGCACTTTTTCTCTAAGATGGCAGGCACCTCCTCCTTTTATACAATTAAGTTGAGTGTCGACTCTGGTAAGTTTGAGAGATATGATAATTAAAACCAGGTGTACGGTACTAACTCGTCTGCACCGTCCAGAGTCACATCAATGGTCGGGTACTGATCGACGTCTCCTAAACTGAGGCCCGATGAAACAATCAATTCTTTGGATTGAAAACCTATGTCGATGATGACTACAATGTATTCCAAACGAAAAGTGATCATTTCGACACACCAGTGGGTATGAATACCCGATCCCTGTTTGCTTCTGCACCTTGATTGACAATACGTTCGACAACGTAAGGCACGGTCGAGCCTTGGAACTGTCAGCCCTGAACGAGCAGATATTGGACACACAATACCAACCTGATCCAATCCCGATGACCTTCACCAGTTCAGTCAAAGGTTGAGGTAAATAGTGAACGCAAATTTACCCGGTATTCCGGAAGGACGTGCTCGTCCACAGCAGTCCACGCTGCAAGCTGCTTTGATTTTTCGATTACAGAGAGTTCGCCTTCTGGTATTGGAGATTTGAGAGGTTTAAGTTTGGTTGAGCCTAAAGGAAGTCGGTGAGAAAGAGGAGAGGGTATGAACGAGTCGTTCACACAGACTAGGATGCGGGGTTGGTCCTTGAGCGCCGGTTGTAGGGGGCGCCATTGGAGGGAGTGGTACTGCGCTGGTGATCATATGCAATCGTTCATTCAACATGTTGTTTATTTCACGGAGCGTGGTTATTGGTTTATCGTCGTTTTCCATGGTGGTGAAGGATTAAGAGGTGTCCGGAAATCAATTACCGATAAAATTAAATTACGAAATGAGATCAGAATCCTGACTACGCACTGCGTTTTCACTCGGGCTGGAAGCGGCATAGTCCTCAACGTTCTCAAAGTTCGGACTTGAAGGGCGAACGGAAAGCGGGAAGGGAGTTGGCCGAATTTGAAAGGTCGACAGGCACTGGTCATAGTACACATCAATTTGACCGCTCTTGACCGGTTACTGCCACTTGCTGAGAAAGGTTCTCCGGATATTAGAGTAAAATTCCGCGCGGCCGAGAGATGAGAGCAATCAAAGGTCACTTCGACATCCCAATGTTATGAACGAAACACAATTCAATGGTTTTACAGGCGTCCTTTTCACATGGTCAGCATGGCGAACATTCACTAAGCTCTGAATTCACTAGTGTTTTCAGTGATGCTGCAGTGAAGCAGATCCTGCTCACTATGAATGAGCAACAGAGTTTCATCATTGAAGATTTAGACGACAATCATCTTGTTATAAAAGCAGACGACGAATTTCGTGTTCGGCGGCAACTCGAGACCGAGGTACGTCCGCAGTATATACTTGTTCTTCATGCACTATTCTCATAACTTTCAAGTTGGAAAAAAACACGTATAGTTTGGAATAGGTTCATAGAGCATCCTTCCGTGAGCAAACAGGATATAGACACGCATCCAATCAATCAACTGGGTTTCTTTCCATAGTCTCTGCTGTCATCTCTCCTTCAGCTTTCTCCATGAGCTCTCACATCCCTCTCATTCCAATTTTTCTTGTATTTCCTTTTCCACTCTCTTCGTGATTTCCTGTTCCGTCGTCTCTTCCTCGGACGACTCTTTTCAATCTCTACTATATGTGCAAACAGGTCCTCGACGACGCACTTCTCCTTCTCTTTCACTGATCATTTGCCAACCTGCTGAACTGCCATCAATGGCCTTGTCTTGTGCATTATTAAATACCCCTGCAACGCTGCCATAGAAAATGCATATTCGGGTATTGCCTCTGAAAAGTCGTTCACCAACTATCTGAGTTTCTGGATCCAAAGTTCATTCCCGTGAAAGGCGGACGGAGTTTTCGTGAGTTTCATCCTTTCGAGAACATTATCAAGAGAAGCATAACCAAACTCGACACTGCTAATAGGATCACCTGAATTATTGTCATTGTCTTCGACAGTCTCCAAATCATGCCCAGGATCGTAGAATCGTAGAAATAATTCCTTCGCTTGGTATCTGCTTGCAAGTTTATATTCAATATGGACGTCCATCCGACCAGATCTGTGCGACGCCGAATCGAGCAAGTAATATTTATCGGTCGTGGCGAACAAAATAGATAATCCTGTTTCAGTTGATCCGATTCTTGACTAGAAGTTCACCTTCTTGGGCAGAGACGCCTAAATTATAGATATAGGAGACTCGACAAGTTCGATGTATAAACTCACCATCTAGAGCATTCAGAAGCCTGACTGTGTTATTTGAAGGAAGATTTAGTCCGCACCTGTGATTTGTCATCGCTCGTAACCCAGAGCATCGTCATGTCTTCTTCCAACTCTATTATTAACTTTGTTCTCATGCTCAATAGTAGTGACTTTTTAGAATGGCAAGCTGCTATGAAGGCTTACCTTTGTTTCACCAAACTTTGGCCCTATGTCTCTGGTGACAATACTAGGCCAGATGACACCAATAATGAATATTCAGCATGGAATACAGAAGATCCGGATGAGGCTGCAATTAGTGCCATGTTGATGAGAATTCCTCATCAATATCATACTGTCTCCAAAGATGCTTCTGGAACTGATGTATATTCCAAAGAAGTATGGAAGAACATTGAAACTCAATTTGGAAAAAATAGGGACTATCAGTATTGAATCAGAGTCCATCTCTGCCATTCATTTTCCCATTAAGAAAGGTGAAGACCCAATGCCTGTGCTGAGCAACCTTTCTGGAATTCTGCTGCATCTTACCAACATAAAGACTGATCTTACTGAAAAGATCAAGGTATTGCTTTACATTGCAGCTCTTTCTGGATCTTGGGAATCTTTCAAAACATTGGTCCTCACATCATTGTTGGTTGCACACTTATTGCAGCTAAGGCTGTAGACAATAGAGTGTACCCCCATCAGAAACACTGCTGTTGTAGTCTATGTACAAGGGTAGTGTTGTACTATTGACCTTGCAGACTCCTCAATACTCCAATAGACACTAGTAGTGAATATTGATTTGGTTCCTTCTAACTGTAGTAGGAATACAGGTCTGTTTGGTCTTGTATGTACTAGAAATGCATGAGGCATGATAATAGGTGTCCACAATTGTGCGCTCCTATAAGAAATGAAAAGGACTCTGAAAAATGAAGAAATGAAAGTGTAAGTAATGTTATAAGTAAAGTAGTGGATACAGTAGTTAGCCTATAAGTAATATATGCACTTTATATGTAAACTAACTATGTAGGAAGTGTTTTATCACTACAATTAACAGGTGGTTCAACTCTGTTGACCTCGTTTCCTTTCCAGGGAGTCAGGTGGTTGGTATGGATGTTGTCATGGATCTCATCCAGGTAGGTAGGTTTAATCAATAAGTGAGTGGGCCTGTTTTCTCTGCAACTTCAAATGGACCTAGGCATTTGCTCCCCAGTTTTTGGTTCTTTTGCTGTACCTTTAATTTGCTCAGGGATAACCACACCAGTTGTCCAACTTCGAATTCCTGTACCTTGCCCTTCACACCCTCCCTAATGCATTCTTTGCTCATCTGTAGTGCTGCTTCTGCATCCTCACATGCATGCTGTAGCATTTCTAGCTGGCACTCAATGGACGGGTATTTGGTTTCAATGCCATTTGGAATGGTGAACTCAGGGGTGCAACCATAAAGTGTTTCAAAGCGGGAGTGGCTGTGTGCAGAGTGGATACAAGCATTCATGACAAATTCAGCAGTTGGGATTAAGAGATCCCAGTCATCCTGTTGGTGACTTATGTACATGCAAATATAATGTTCAATTTCTTGGTTGGCTTGTTCTGTTTGTCCATTTGTCTCAGGGTGGTAAGCTGTGGTTAAGGCAGAGTCAATGCCTAGTCATTTCAATAGTTGTGTCATATGTATGTGAATCGAGTTATTCTGTGATTCCGCGATCCATTTACCTACTTTGCAAAGAGTTCCTAAGCTAGGACTCTTTAATTAATTACTTCGCGAAGAGTTCCTAAGCTCAGGAATCCTTTGTTATCTTTCCTAATCATTATCAGATGAGTACTATACCTATTATATCCCTTCCTTTGTTCTTTACTCCACAAGCTAGTCTATTTGGAGTTAGTATTGCTTCGCGACGCTTATGTAATGCATAGTATAAAGCTACAACATCGAATAGGTAATTCGGTAGTTTTAATATCGACTTAGATCTGCTCTCTCTTCGTATTACAGATGTTCACTATCTGTGATACATTCTCAACACAGCTCTGACGTTCCGCGAATGTCAGCGACTCGCTAGCTCTCTCAAAAGATAACCAGGTGTCACACGATGAACAATGAGCAAGAGGATGAGAAAAGCGATGAGGATAAAACAACCCAACTACAAGTCTAGCTACCGAGGAGAATAGACGAGAATAGAGCTAAGGAATATAACTACAAAATACTAAGTCTTATATACTATTAGGATATGAAGCCGTGAGAGACGTCTCGCGCTGTAACCGTGAGGATCTACAATAAGAGTCGCTCGTATCCATAAGTAAAGCTGTAGGTATTAGGTGAGTAAACAATAAGGCAATATAAAAAGAAGCATGGAAGCGGAACGATAATGACGTCGTCCTGTCAATGAACTGACAGGCACGAGAGAGTCGCGCCTAAGTGAAACGACAATGCAAGAACAATAAGGTTGATGCGTGTAACCTAAATGATAATGAAAATATAATAAGCGCTAGTGTAAGCGCTTTGGTGATTAGGTAAGTAAATAAAAGAAAAGGAAAAGAATAATAAAAGAAAAGAATAATGGAAAAAGATCGTTTCATGACAGCAAACTGATGCTGCTACTACCTTCATATTGGACCATTGACGTGTTGAGGGCACTACTGATAGTAGTGTCGATGTCCAACTACCTTTCCATAACTCCACGAATCATTCCTCCCTTCGCGAGGGAATTATCCCCTCGCATTTCCAACCAATTCCGCGATTCCGGAGTTGCACGATCTTAACACTGGGTCCATTCGCACTTCTCCTTCACTGATCACTAAGCCTAGGTATTCGATGGAAGACCATTTGAATTTGCATTTCTCTGGTTGCAGATATAGGTCGTATTTGCTGAGGTGTGTAAGCACATCGTTGACTACCCTTTGATGTTCCTCAAGAGTTTTGGTAAACACTAGGATGTCATCCAGGTAAATGGCCACCTTCCCAGCAGCAATGAGGTCAGCAAATATGGAGTTCATAAGGGCTTGGAACATAGCGGGTGAGTTTGTCAGGCTGAAGAACATGACAAGGGGCTCGAAGAGTCCTCAATTTGTTGCAAATGCTCCCTTCCATTCATTGCCCTCTTTAATCCTGTTATGATCATGCACCAAGGGATTGTCGGAAATGATCATGGGATGATCGCGGGAAATAGCAAAGAGAATTACTCCACCAGATAAAACAATCCTAGACTATGTAGTCGGACCTTGACTCCACTATTAGTAGAGTCCTTGACACTTCATCTGTCCACAAGAGAAGAAGGTAAAACATGTTCTGTTTGCAATGACCTTTGCAGAATGTACTGACAGTAGGGATGTTAAAATGATGATATGGGTAAGTGATTAATTGGTATCACTATCGAAGTGCTATCAAGGTTGATATTTAAACTGAGGAACTACCTATTCAATACCATAGCTTTATACTAAAGGTAAGTCAGGATTGCGAAGCAATGTCATGCCTGAATGGGTTAACTTGTAAGTAAAGAACAAAGGAAGGGATATAAAAGGGATAGTGTAAATCCAATAAAGATGATAAGAGATAACGATAAATGGCTTCGCATTGGAATTCCTTCGTGAAGTAATTGCATAGTGGTAAAAGGATATAAGCAGTATATCTAAGTAGCGGAATGGTTCGCAAAGCTTCATAAGGACTTAGCTTGCATAGATATAACAGTATCCTCCTCTTAGGCTTTCGCCCTTGAAAGCCTACATGATTGTTAACAATTGACGAATCTAAAATTAGGTAGAATGGAAACGTAAAAAGGAAAAGTAAAATTTTCAAAATGCCACATGGTTCATGATTGAGGTAAATGAAAAATTTGAAGTCAAACTGCCCTCAACGATGAATGTGTATAAAACGCAAGGGTTTTCTCTGTTTTTTCCTAAGTCCTCATCACTCTACAATGTCTCTCACTATCACCGCAACCAAAACTGTACAGGAACGATGAGCGCACCTCATTCAAGAGTAAGCGGAATGTGCCCGCCTTTGTCAGGTCAAAATCAATGTGCAGGAGAAAGCATTCAAGGAGGAGATGATGAGGTTGGAGGAGGAGGCTGCTTGTGAGGCTGAGCGTGAGGCTGAGGAGAGAAGACTGGAGGAAGAGAAAAGACTGGAGGAGGAGAGGCAAGCCGCAAGGAAGCGAGAAGAAGAAAGGCTTGTTGAGGAGAGCATCGCGAAGGCTAAGGCTGACGCCTTGAAGAAATTGGCTGAGGAGGAAGAAACTTGGGATCGTCAGAGGGCACAAGCCCTCACCAAATTGCAAGAATGATGATAGCATGCAGCACATGCTGCATCACAAAGAACAGGGGCCACAACGAGCTCATGGGAGCCTTCCAGCTCTACACAAAAATTTTACAAGTCAGCCTCCATAGTTCGTGATACCCCGGAGATGGAGAAAAGAGTGTTGAAGAGGAAATGATTGGTTACTCAGGTGAGTGTTATTTTTCTTCACAGTAATATAGTTGCTTAACCAATATAGATTGGTTCTGCTCCTGACCTGGATGACAACAACGACAATGAAGACGACGATGACAATGATGATGAAGACAATGAACCCCCTCCTCCTACTCCTTCTTGTAGCCACAAGGCCTGTGTACAATGTGTTATGCAGGGCAATACAATCAATTGTATTGCTCAACCCAGTAAACCCTGGACTCATACTTGTTTAGCCTGTCATCTGCAATGACAACATTGCAGTTGGTCCGGAGATAACGCAGCCCGTAGGTCTTGAAGGAAAAAACCCCGGGTCAACGAAGAACTGTATCAAGGTCCCGTGAAGCACATCGTGGAAAGACATTTGGTGGGAGTAGGATTCGGAGAGAAGTTAGATCTGCTTGTGCAGCAGAACAAAGACCTCAAGCAGCAGTTCAGTTCACTGCTGGGCTTCATGAGTCGTGCTGCTTCCGCGATGGAAGCACTTGTTCGTTTAGTGCAGCCACGACCTGGAGAGGAAGAGGTAGAAGGAGATGAAGAAAAAGAAGAAGAGAAAGGGACAGAAGAAGAAGAGGAAGAGGAAGAAGAGGATGAAGAAGAGGAAGAGGATGGAGAGGATGAAGAAGAGGAAGAGGAGAGCAAGAGAAGAAGGATTCGCGAGGGAAAGTGATGCGCGATGTGATTCCTGCAAAGGATTGTAGTAGATTTTGGAACTTGTAATTAATTATAAGTAGTTGTCTATTATTGTTTTTGTTGTTTTTTGTTTTGTTTTTGTTTGTTTTAATTTTATAAGTATTTGCCTTTTTTTGGTGATTTTGGGTTCGTAAGGTTTCGTTGATAATAAGTGTTAATGGTGTAAGGAGTTAAGATTTGTTCCGCGAGGAATTAATCATGATGGTTTTGGAAAGAAGTGGAGTTCAGTTAGTTTCACAAAGAATAAATTGCGAAACTCCTTGGCGTAAGGATTGGAATTAGTAGGTAATGAAGTAGGTAGCACGAAATGTAATGGTGATGAATCGCGAAGGTTTTGTGATGAGTGGTTAACTAGTAAAATAAAAATTAGTATTTCCAATGAATGAGTATTAAAGAATAAGTGGTCATTAATCATGATGGTCCAGGTTTGTGAGGGTAACAAAGATGGAAAGCTGGAACAAGCTTGTCCGCGTGTATTTTGTTTGCGGCGACCCAGGAAAATTCCTCGTCAGTACCTGTTATGATCGTGCACAAAGGGATCATCGGGAATGATTGCGGGATGATTGCGGGAAAATATGAAGGAAAATACTTTGCGAGGTAAAACAATCCTAGACAAGGTAGTCGGACCTTGACTCCACTATTAGTAGAGTCCTCGACACTTCGCATGTCCACAAGAGAAGAAAGGTAAATGTTTTCCATTTGCGATGACCGTCGCGGAACGTACTGACAGCGAGGAGGTTAAAACAATGATATAGATAGATGATTAATTGGTATCACTATCAAAGTGCTATCAAGGTTGATATTTAAACTAAGGAACTACCTATTCAATACCATAGCTTTATACTAAAGGTAAGTCAGGATTGCGAAGCGATGCCATGCCCGAATGGGTTAGCTCATAAGTAAAGAACAAAGGAAGGGATATAAAAGGGATAGTGTAAATCTGATAAGGATGAAAAGAGATAATGAATAATTGCTTCGCGTCGGAATTCCTTTGCGAAGTAATTGCATAATGGTAAAAGGATATAAGTAATATCTAAGTAGCGGAATGGTTCGCAAAGCTTTGTAAAGACTTAGCTTGCATAGATATAACAGTACCTGTCATGAAGTGAGCCCACCCCCTATCATTTTCCTTTCTTTACGATACACCATCCAAGCCCTCTTACCTACAATAATCATTCCGGAACATTCCATTCCATTCTATTAGTTCCATTCCATTCCTTGTGCCTGAGCTATACAGTATTACCTCATAGTTCCCACGCTCCACCTTGTATATATAAGCCAGCCCCCACAACCTGGTCCCTTATCTTGACCTCTTTGTCGTTGGGACCAGGTATGTCTTTAACTTACTTACTTGTATTTATTATCAATATAACTTTGTCATTGGGACCAGTTGTCCGCTCCCGCCTAAGTCTCCGCTCCGCTCCGCCACCGTCGTCACCTCTTTGTGACATTAGGTCAAGATCCCTTACTGCACTGATAGCCTACCGATTAGGTTATCCTTGCAGGCTCCGCTTCCACCACGTCTACAGACACCTCCGCACCAAGCCTGCCCGCCCAAGCTATCGACTGCTCTGCCTACCCACACGCTTTTGATACTAAAGACCAAACCCACATCCACCGCAGCAAAAGCAGCTCCTGGGCTGATTGCAGTTCTCAACCCTGTCCGAACGCTGCTGCCAACTCCATCAGTGAAGAGGAGAACCTTTCCGACGGTACCGTGATCACACCCATCCTTATCCCTACTCCCACTGCACCCCCATCCATTATGTCGACCTCTGAAGTCAACACAAATCAGCTCATGGCACAGCTTATCGAGCAGGTGACTCAGCTCACAGCCAACCTTCACAGAGCTGCAGCCAAGTCGAGCATGAATAAACCCGAGCTCTTCAAAGGCTCGAGTAGTGCGGAAGCCCGTCGCTTCATTGCTCAGTATCAGAGCTGGGCAGTGGAACAACCGGATTTGAAGGACAACGAAGGGAAACTGATTAAGGCGGCTCTAGGATTCTTCTCGGGAAAGGCTGCTGATTGGGCCACCCCATACCTCTTGGAATTCAGTCATCACCAACAACCGTTTAATGGACGATGGGAAGACTTTAAAACAGCCTTCACCCTCCGATTCGAATCCATTGACGCAGGCATGGAAGCCCGGAATGCAATCCAGCATCTCAGGCAAGCAAAAGGTCAAACGGTAGCAGAATTTGCACAGAACTTCAAAGACATCGGCGATCGAACTGGGCTCTCAGATATCGACCTACGAGAACGCTTTCACAGTGGCCTCAACCCAGAGATTCGACAAAATCTCATCGTGGTCAACATAGCTCAGGGATTAGCCCCTACACTAGAGGAGGCAATCAGGCGAGCAATCTCGGTAGACGTATTCCTGCATGACCCCACCATGACAGGCCGTAATCAGGGTACCTCTCACATCTCCTCTCCCCCTGCCAACTCCCATGCTATGGACGTTGATGCCACGCATACCAATGGCAACAGTAGAGAAAGCTTCGTGGCCCAGATGAGAGGCAGGTGTTACGGTTGTGGTTCACAGAGTCATGAGAAGAGGAACTGCTCGTACAAGGACACAGTATGCCGCTACTGTGGGCGACGAGGTCATTTAGAGTCAGTCTGCCAGGATAAATTCATGGGTCTAGAACGCGGCCGGGGTAAGCGTCAACAACCCCGCCGTCAACAAGTCGCAGCCTCCTCTTCAACGCCTTTCACTCTCTTTCCCAATGAACCTGTCCAAATTGCGGCTTCCACTCCGGCCCCTGCTCCTGCTCCTATTGCCCAGTCCCCAGCTACCCCCGACCTCTCCATCCAAATTGCCCAGCTCCAAGAACTCCTGAACAGAGCCAATGCCATGGCCCCCGCTTCAGGCTCGCAGGAGGGTTTTTAAAGCGGGTACCCGTCTCGGCCGCACCGAGAGTACCCGTAAACCAATTTGCTATACATGCCACGTCCACATATGATTCTCTACCCTCATGTACCATATCTAATATTTCGGAATTGAACTCCAATTCGTCACACTTCCGAATTAACGCGAAATTAAGAGGAAGAAATCACAGTATAGCAACTGCGGCCATGGTTGATTCTGGAGCCACGGCTCTATTCCTGAATCAGGAGTTTGTCACCCGCCACCAAGTAAGGATCTTCCCACTCAGGAAACCCATTGGGGTCTTTAACATCGATGGATCTGCTAACCGAGCAGGGCAGATTACGCATTTTGCACGTCTAGCCCTGACTGTCGATAACCAAGAACGGTGGACAGATTTGCTGATAACCAATCTGGGAAGTGAAGACCTAATCCTGGGACTCCCCTGGCTACGTAAAGCCAATCCAGATATTGACTGGGAGAAGGGACGACTCTCGGTTAGACCACAACGGACAACGATAGAGGAGGTAGAAGAACAAGACACTGTGGAGGAAATTGAAACAGTCATCACTCCCGAAACCCCACTGAACTTAGCAGAGGAAGAGGAGGCAGATGAGTCGCCGATACACCGCATTCGAGCCAACCGACAAACCCGGCGTGCATGGGTGAAGTCAGGCATCCTACACGAACAAACAGAAGAGGTCTGGTGCGCAGCAGGATTCACATATTCCCAACAGCTAGCGGAGCAGGCCTACAAAGCAAAACCCGTGAAAACCTTCGAAGAAATGATCCCAGAGCCCTATAGGGATTTCAAAAAGGTATTCTCTGAAATGGCCTCAGAACGTCTCCCTGAACACAAACCCTGGGATCACGCCATTGAACTGATCCCAGGAGCACCCGAAACCATGCGTACGAAAGTCTACCCAATGTCATTGAATGAACAAGGCGAACTCGACCGTTTTCTGGATGACAACCTCCGAAAAGGCTACATTCGCCCCTCAAAATCGCCACTGTCTTCACCTGTCTTCTTTGTGAAGAAGAAGGACGGGAAGCTCCGTTTTGTACAAGATTACAGGAAACTAAATCAAGTAACCCTAAAGAACCGCTATCCTCTCCCACTGGTTGCTGACATCGTCAGCCGTCTGCAGGGGGCACGGTACTTCACCAAATTTGATGTCAGATGGGGCTACAACAATGTCCGAATTAAGGAGGGTGATGAATGGAAGGCTGCTTTCGCAACCAACCGAGGGTTATTCGAACCCAGTGTAATGTTCTTTGGTCTCACCAACTCCCCAGCGACCTTCCAAGCACTCATGAATTCCATCTTTTCAGACCTAGTGGCAGCGGGGAAAGTAGCAGTGTACCTAGATGACATCCTTATCTTCAGTAACGAGCTACAACAACACTGGCAGATAGTGCGGGATGTACTAAAACGGCTAGAGAAACATGACCTCTATCTACGACCCGAAAAATGTGAGTTCGAGGAGCTTCAGATCGAGTACTTGGGACTAGTGATATCAGAAGGGGAAGTGCGCATGGATCCGGTAAAAGTGACTGCAGTTCGTGACTGGCCTACTCCAAAGAACCTGCGAGAGCTGCGAGGATTCTTAGGTTTTGCCAACTTTTACCGTCGATTCATACAGAACTTTGCCCGCATAGCACGCCCTCTGAATGACCTAACCAAGAAAGACTCAGGCTTCAACTGGGGAACACATCAGCAGCAAGCATTCGACACCCTAAGGGAAGCTTTTGTCACAGCTCCGGTACTGGCACTCTGGGACCCCAACAGGCTCACACAACTCGAGGTAGATGCATCAGGCTTTGCCACAGGAGGAGCTCTAATGCAGAAACAAGACGATGGTCAGTGGCACCCAGTAGCATTTCGATCAGCCTCCATGCAACCAGCCGAACGAAACTACGAAATCTATGACCGGGAGATGCTGGCAATCATTGAAGCACTAAAGGACTGGAGAAGCTTCCTGGAAGGATCACCGCAGACCTTCGAGATCATCACCGACCATGCAAACCTGGAATTCTGGCGCTCTGCACAGGACCTTAGCCGACGACAAGCGCGTTGGGCACTATGGTTATCCCGATTCGACTTCCGGCTGACTCACCGCCCAGGCAAGGCAAACACACAGGCAGATGCTTTGTCTCGCATGGCAACGCATCAGGTGTTGGACAGTGAAGACAACCGACAACAGACCGTTCTGAAACCAGCCCACTTTATGCAAGTGGCAGCAGCCTCACTACAGAACCCGTTGGAGGACCGCATCCAGAAGGCCTCGCAAAGAGAGGCCCAAGTACTCGAAGGACTGGAAGAGCTCAGGAGGAGTGGCCTCCAACGCTTGGCCAATGGGATAGCAGAATGGGAGGAGGATAACGGACTGGTGTACCACCGAGGTAGGGTATATGTCCCACCAGAGGATGACCTACGGACAGAAGTACTCAAACAATGCCACGACAACCCCTCCGCTGGTCACCCCGGACTTCACAACACCCTCGATCTCGTTAGCACCCACTTTTGGTGGCCCACCCTGCGATCCTTTGTAGAAAAGTATGTGGAAGGATGCGAAACTTGTGCTAGGAAAAAGATACAGAGACACCCACGAGCAGTAACACTACCCCTAGATGTCCCAGCAGGTCTGTGGGAAGAAGTGGGAGTTGACCTGATCACACAGCTGCCCAATTCACAAGGATACGATGCCATCCTTGTCTGCACCGACCTCTACGGGAAACAAATCCACGCAATCCCTTGTACCACATCAATCACAGCAGCAGGTGTCGCTGACATCTACTACCGCGAAATTTTCCGCCTCCATGGCCTCCCCCTCCGCTTTGTATCAGACCGAGGACCCCAGTTTGCAGCAAAGCTCATGCAATCACTACTCTCCCGCCTGGGAATCAAATCCAATCTCACATCGGGATACCACCCCCAAGCGAATGGGCAAACCGAGCGGGCAAACCAAGAAGTCGAAAAGTATCTCCGGCTGTATGTGGGACGTCGTCAGGATGACTGGGCAGAGCATTTGCCAATGGCGGAGTTTGTGATTAACTCACGTACCCACTCTGCACTTGGAATCTCCCCATTCGAGCTCACTTACGGCTACCTCCCCCTATTTAACATTCCCGTTGGTCAGCGAAGTGGGATTCCAGCAGTGGATGATCGCATTCAGATCCTTCGAGAGGTGCGACAGGATGCCGGGGCAGCTCTACACCTGGGAAAAAGATGGCAAAAGGAAAACTATGAACGAGGAAAACGAAAGGCACATCAATTCCAAGCGGGAGATCAGGTCTGGCTAAGCGCAGAAGACATCAAGCTCCAACTTTCCAGTGAGAAACTTGGGGATCGACAGCTAGGACCTTACACCATTTTGGAGAAGGTTGGGCCCCTGGACTACCGTTTAGACCTCCCACTATCCCTGGACCGCATCCATCCTGTGTTCCACGTCGATAAATTGTACCCTTGGAGAGGGAACACCATAAATGGCGAAATTGCAACACCACCGGAACCAGTATATCTAGAGGATGAGGATGAGCCGGAGTATGAGGTCGAGGACATCTTGGATAGTCGGATTAGGTGGAAGAAGTTAGAGTATTTGGTAAAGTGGAAAGGCTACGATGCAGGACACAACTCATGGGAACCTGCACCAAATCTTGAACACGCCCCAGCAACTATCCGAAAATTCCACAAAAAGCACCCTCAGGCGGCAAAAGCTTGACCATTGAGGGCAATGGTCATAAGGAGGGGGGTAATGTCATGAAGTGAGCCCACCCCCTATCATTTTCCTTTCTTTACGATACACCATCCAAGCCCTCTTACCTACAATAATCATTCCGGAACATTCCATTCCATTCTATTAGTTCCATTCCATTCCTTGTGCCTGAGCTATACAGTATTACCTCATAGTTCCCACGCTCCACCTTGTATATATAAGCCAGCCCCCACAACCTGGTCCCTTATCTTGACCTCTTTGTCGTTGGGACCAGGTATGTCTTTAACTTACTTACTTGTATTTATTATCAATATAACTTTGTCGTTGGGACCAGTTGTCCGCTCCCGCCTAAGTCTCCGCTCCGCTCCGCCACCGTCGTCACCTCTTTGTGACAGTACCTTCATATCCTGCCCACCATATGTAATACCATAGTGGACATTTTTTGTATTGACAATCCAATTTTGAATCTAATACCTCTGTGACATTGTATTCCTCTTCGCCATTGACTTCCACGGGAGGTGGAGGAGTTTGTTTGCGATGTGGAATCGAGTTTGGAGTACATGGTTCGAGTTGCGATACATGGAAAACTGGGTGAATATGACTGAGGCAGGAAGGGAGTTGTAACTTGTACAAGAGAGTCCCTATGCACTCAAGAACTTTGAACGGTCCGAGATACTTCTCAGAGAACTTTGCGGTAGGTCAAGTGGTTTTTATGTGCTTTGCTAGTATGAATACCTGTGAATCAATGGGAAAATCTGAGTGATTAATACATTTTCTGTCCGCTTGCTCTTTGTGTTGAGCTTGCACATTAGTAATTTCTTCACAGAGAAAGGTATGAATCTCATCTAAATTCATCGCAAAGTCAATCGTGTGATTGGAACAGATGTCGATTTCAGGTTTCACTGTAATGTTAGGGTGATAACCTTTATTCGCGAAGAATGGAGTAATACCAGTGGAAGCGTTAGGAGCATTGTTGTATGCAAATTCCGCGATAGGCAGAAGTTTTGCCCAATTGTCCTGTTGATACACACAATACATACAGATGTATTGTTCCAGAGTTTGGTTAATGTGGTGACAAAGGGAGAAAGCACGGAGGAAGCACAGGCTCAAAGCACAAACCGAGGTGAGGGGTGGGGCTAGCACCACACATGAAAGCGGAAAGAAATAATGATCAAGACAACAGTGATAGCGCAAGGGCCAATCACTAGGGTCACACAAGGAAGACTAGTTCCAAAGAGTAAGTATATTTGAGTGTAAATGAAGATACAAGTGCTAACCTAGTTCCAAAGACCAAGAGGTCAAGATGGGGAACTAGGTGTCAACTACTGTACTATATATACAAGGGTTCGGATGAGTAAGCGACAGCGCGGGAAGCTGATAGAAGTGTCTGGAATGTGATGGAAGGTTCTGAAGAATGATAGACGGAAGTAAAGGATATGGAAGAATGGAGAATGGTCCAGGCAGTCATGAAGGTAAAGAGAAGAGGAAATGTAGGAAAAATGAAGTAAGTACCGTATCCTATGTAGCATGTCATGACAGTTAACTCATTCTGTTTGTCCATCCCCCTCAGGATGATATCCAGAGGTGAAGTGTAGTTTGATCGAGAGAGCTTCTCCTAAAGCGCGAAAGAAAGCCAAAACAAATTCCGAGCCTCAGTCAGAAGTGACATGGCTAGGAACTCTGTGTTTTGAGAAAATGTGATGGTGTTATGATCATGCACAAAGGAGTCGTCGGGAATGATCACGGGAAAATCACAAAGGAAAATACTTCGCGAGGTAAAATGACCCTATACAAAGTAGTCGGACCTTGACTCCACTATTAGTAGAGTCCTTGACACTTCGCGTGTCCACAAGAGAAGAAAGGTAAATGTTTTCCATTCACGATGACCATCGCGGAACGTACTGACAGTGAGGATGTTAAAACAATGATACAGATAGATGATTAATTGGTATCACTATCGAAGTGCTATCAAGGTTGATATTTAAACTAAGGAACTACCTATTCGATACCGTAGCTTTATACTACAGGTAAGTCAGGATTGCGAAGCGATGCCATGCCCGAATGGGTTAGCTCATAAGTAAAGAACAAAGGAAGGGATATAAAAGGGATAGTGTAAATCCGATAAGAATGATAAGAGATAAAGAGTAATGGCTTCGCGAAGTAATTGCATAGTGGTAAAAGGATATAAGTAATATCTAAGTAGCGGAATGGATCGCGAAGCTTCGTAAAGACTTAGCTTGCATAGATATAACAGTATCCCCCTCTTAGGCTTTCGCCCTCGAAAGCCTACACGATTGTTAACAATTGACAAATTTAAAATTAGATAGAATGGAAAAGTAAAAAAGAAAAGTAAATTTTCAAAGTGCCATGCGAGTTATGATCAAGGTAAATGAAAAATTTGAAGTCGAACCTGCCCTCAACTATGAACGCGTATAAAACACGAGGGTTTTCTCTGTTTTTTCCTAAGTCCTCATCACTATACGATGTCTTTCACAGTTACTGCTACTGAAACTGTGCAAGAATGACGAGTGCGACTCGTTCGAGACCAGGCAGAATGCGCCCGCCTTCATCAGGTCGAAATCAATGCACAGGAGAAGGTGTTTGAGTAGGAGATGATGAGATTGGAGGAGGAGGCTGCCCGTGAAGCTGAGCGTGAGGCGGAAAGGAAGAGACTTGAGGAGGAGAAGAAGCTCAAGGAAGAGAAACAGGCCGCGAAGAAGCGGGAAGAAGAGAAACTCGTCGAGGAGAGCATCGCGAAGGCGAAAGCCGATGCTTTACGAAAATTGGCTGAAGAAGAAAACAACTGAAATCAACAGAGAGCACAAGCTCTTCAGGAACTACAAGAACATCGGGATCGCGCAGCTCATGCTGCGTCGCATCGCGGGAGCCTTCGGGCTCCAAGCAGAAAATTTACAAGTCTGCCTCCATAGTATGCAATACCCCGGAAGTAAAACGATTGGTTTTAAAGAGGAAACATGCAGTTTCTTTGGTGAGTGGTAATTGCTTGCAATTAATTATTTTGCTTAACAACTTGTAGATTGGTGGAGCCCCAGAGCCTGATGATGATCCAACCCCTGGAGACAATGACAACGACAACAATGAGGATGACAATGACAATGACGACCCTCCTCCGACTCCTTCGCATAACCGCGAAGCTTGTCTTCATTGTGTTGCGCAAGGTAACACAATTAACTGCATCATGCAACCTGGGAAGCCGTGTACCCAGGCCTGCCTCCACTGTCATCAGCAATGACAACAGTGTAGTTGGTCTGGTGAGAATGCTGCTCGAAGGTCGCAGAGGAAAAAACCGAGAATCGACAAGGGGGAGATGTATCAAGGTCCTGCGAAGCACATCGCGGAAAGAAAACTGGTCAGGGTGGAATTTGGGGAGAAGTTAGATTTGCTCGCGGGGCAGAATGAAGCCCTGTTGAGTCAAATGAGTGCTTTGCTCAGTTTTGTGAGTCAAACAGCCTTCACAATGGAGGAACTTGTTTGCCTTGTGCAGCAACAATCCATCAACAAAGTACTGGAGGAAGAGAAGGACAAAGAAGAGAAAGAAGAAGAGGAAGAAGAGGAAGATGAAGAGGGTAATGAAGAAGATGAAGAGGAAAGGAAGTGAAGGAGGGTTCGTGAAGGAAAACGTCATGCGACGTGATTCCCATGAAGGGTTGTAGTATACTGGTGGGACTTGTATTTAATTATAAGTAGTTGTCTAGTATTGTTTTTGTTGTTTTTTGCTTTGTGGTTTTGTTTTTGTTTGTTTTTGTTTTGTTTAATTTTATAAGTTTTTGCCTTTTTTGGTGGTTTTGGATATGTAAGGTTTTGTTGATGAATAAGTGTTAATGGTGTGAGGAGTTAGGATTCGTTCCGCAAGGAAAGAATCACAATGGTTTTGGAAGGAAGGGAACATGAGAGTTTGGAGTTAGTTCCGCAACGACTGGATCGCGGAACTCCTTAGCGTAATGAGTTGAGTTTAGTAGGTAATGTAGTAGGTAGTACGGAATGTAATGGTGATGGATTGCGAAGGTTTCGCAAGGGGTTGTTGAACTAGGAGAATAAAAATTTAGTATTTCCAATGAATGAATAGTAAAAATTAAGTGATCGTTAATCATGATGGACCAGGTTTGTGAGGGTAACAAAGATGTAAAGCTGGAACCAACTTGTCCGCATGAATTTCATTTTCGGCAACCCAGGAAAACTCTTCGTCTGTACCTTCGTATCCTGCCCACTGGATGTAATACCGTAGTGGACATTTTTTGTATCGACAATCCAATTTCGAATCTAATACCTCTGCGACATTGTATTCTTCTTTGCCATCGACTTCCACTGGAGGTGGAGGAGTTTGTTCGTGATGTGGGATCGAGTTTGGAGTATATGGTTCGAGCTGGGATACATGGAAAACTGGGTGGATATGACTGAGGTAGGAAGGGAGTTGTAACTTGTACGAGAGAGTTCCTACTCACTCAAGAACTTTGAATGGTCCGAGATACTTCTCGGAGAACTTTGCAGTAGGTCAAGTGGTTTTGATGTGCTTTGCTAATACAAATACCTGTGAATCAATGGGAAAATCAGGATGATTAATAGGTTTTCTGTCCGCTTGCTCTTTGTATCGAGCTTGCGCATTAGTAATTTCTTCACGGAGAAAAGAATGAATCTCATCTAAATTCGTCGCGAAGTCAATCACGTGATCGGAACGGATATCAATTTCAGGTTTCACTGTAATGTTAGGATGATAACCTTTATTCGCAAAGAACGGAGTAATACCAGTGGAAGCGTTAGGAGCGTTGTTGTACGCAAATTCCGCGATAGGCAGAAGCTTTGCCCAATCGTCCTGTTGATATGCGCAATATATACGAATGTATTGTTCCAATGTCTGGTTAACTCATTCCGTTTGTCCATCCCCCTCAGGATGGTATCCCGAGGTGAAGTGTAGTTTGATCGAGAGAGCTTCTCCTAAAGCATGAAAGAAGGCCGAAACAAATTCCGAGCATCAGACCCTATTGTCCAACGAGTGTTCATACCGTCCTTCGCAAACTTCAATCCCGCGATTGATTCCGGATCCAGTTCAATTGAATCACGAATAGCAGAATGGAGTGCCTCTATATCCATAACAATGGAGGCGCGAAGTGCCGGTCCTTCTAGGAATGTAGCTCGAAGGGAAGTAGTTAGTTGTTCATTAGTGAAAATAGGTCTGAAATTATGTGGGTTAACTTGCGCATAGCTGATATCCCCCTCTTTTGGATAGACATCCCAGCACCTAGTCATTGAATCAGGTTTTTCACCTAACTTACCTGGTCTGAATCAGATCACCATATTAAATTGGTGCAGATACTCCGATCAATGAACTTGTTGTCGCGTAAGGATTTTCGTCATCAAGAAGTATTCAAGATTCTTGTGGTCAGTAATGATATCGATAGGATCTCCTGATCCCTCGAGGTAATGTTGCCAGCCCTTGAATGCTTCGAAGATCGCGAGAAGCTCCTTATCATGAGTGTTGTAGTTGAGTTCCGCAGCTTGAAAAGTCCTCGAGAGGAATGCAATGGGGTGAATTTCTCCGTCAGGTAGTAGGATCGAGAGGATCGCAGCTAATGCGTAGTCCGAGGTGTCTGTTTCCATGATTGGATGTCGGTTTGGTTCCCAATGTGCCAGAATTGGAGCATGAGTGAAGCTGTATTTGAGCTTCTCAAAGGCATCCTGGCAGTCGGTATTCCAGTTCCAAGGTGTATCCTTTTGCATAAGTCGCGTCATCGGGACTACAATATTGCTATAATTATAAATAAATTGTCGATAGAAGTTAGCCAATCCGAGAAAAGACTGGATGTCTTTGACTTTCCGAGGTACCGGCCAGTCAATGATAGCTTTTACTTTGTCTTTCGACATCGTTAAGCCCTCCAGAGAAAGAATATAACCAAGATACTCTACCGTATCGATCTCCCATTCGCATTTCGCGATGTTTGCATAGAGTCAATGTTTATGAAGTCGACAGAGAACCTCGCGAACATGTTCGCGATGTAGTGTCTCGTCGTCGGAGTAGATAAGTATATCGTCAAGGTAGACAATAACATAAACATCTAAAAGGTCAGCAAATATATCGTTAACAAACCATTGGAAAGCTGCTGGAGCATTAGTGAGTCCGAATGGCATAACCTTCCATTCGTAAGAACCCCAACAAGTCCTGAATGTTGTTTTCCATTTGTCGCCTTCCGCGATTCAAACTAAATGATACGCGTGAGCAAGATCAAGTTTAGTATAAACCTTAGCTTTTTTCGGAGCGTCTAGTAGATCAGAAATGAGAGGTAAAGGATATCGATCCTTCTTTGTGATGTTGTTAAGACCGCGAAAGTCTATGCAAAGTCGAAGTTTTCCATCCTTTTTCGGTATGAATAATACCAGAGCTCCGCAAGGAGAGGACAAAGGTTGAATAGCACCTGATTCGAGGTGCTTATCGATGAAATCGTGTAGAGCCTCTAATTCCTTGGCAGAAAGAGGGTAAAGGTGACCAATAGGTGGTTCGGCGCCTTCCTCCAATTCAATCTTTAGGTCATAGGGTTGGTGCTCAGGCAGCACTTCGGATTCAACTTCGTCAAAGACATCTGCAAAGTCTGCATAATGCTTCAGTAATGAGGAGGGATTGCTTGCCGAAGTTGTTGAAGCAGCTCGCACTGTAACTTCGCTGTGAACCTTGCATAAAATTAATGGTTCACACTTGGCATTCTTGCAAGCACGGTTGAAGAGTTCTGCGTTGACAAGAGCAATGTCGATCTCTGGGTTTTCAAGTTGCGAAGCGGCCAATTGAGCCACTGAAGGATAGGAATAGATGGGTTCATAGGGGAAAGAGTCCGATAAAGGATGAGGTGAATGGCGAGAATGAGTTCGCGAAGAAGGTCGCGAAGGAACCTCTTTGGAACCAATGGTAGGCTGACCCCGCGAAGGGACAGTTTCTTCTGGAACGAGTGTTCGCGGAAGTGAGGACGTCGAGGAAAACTCAACTTGCTTGGTGGAGTGGAATGTAATGTTTCTCGATGCCCAGTCAATCAACGGATTGTAGCAGGTCAAGAAACTGTAACCTAAAACTGCCTCGCAAGAGGAATCTAGTAAAGTGACATAAAATGTCAGTAGTAGTAGCTCGCCAGAGGGAAACTGAACATTAAGAGACATAGTCTCGGAAATTGGTTTCGGAGATAAAGAACCATCGAAAAGTCGGAGATTGATTGAAGGGATTGAAGAAGTAGGAAGTGAATGTTTATATACAAAATGAGAATCAATAAAGCAATGGGTAGAACCAGAATCTAGTAAGGAGACAAAGGAAAGCTTCACGGAAATGTCGCAAAGTGAAAAATCTATCGTAAGAGGTATAGTAAATGATCGTTCATCATAGGAAAGAGTGGATGCATTTAATGTTAGAGGTCAGGTGACCATGTGACAAGTGTGGCAGTAGCTTGACATGATCAAGTGATCTTTACATAGAAGGGAAAATAAATGTTGACACAAGCTGGGATTGAACCAGCGACCACACAGTACTCTAGACTGGTGCTCTAACCACTGAGCTATCATGTCAATGGTAAGAGTAGGTTTGTTAAGCCTTAGTCACTATGAGGATGGTTAGTCACTCAACTGGTGCAAACTCATATTGTGTTGAAGCGGTTAGTCTTCTTAGCACTAGAGTTATATAACCAGGATTCAATTGCTTAGTCAACACACAAGCCTTTTATTTCTTACAATCGTCAAACTTATGATTCCCCCCACAAAATCCGCACAACCCCAACTTCTTTTGATGTTCCGACTCCTTTGCGAGGAGCTTTCCATCCGAGCCGAGGTTGCTCATGTATGTAGGTCAAGACACTGCAGAACTCGTTGATGACAAGGAATTTCCACCTCCACTAGCCTTACCTTTCTTCCCCGAATTATTTGTCGAGGTTGTGGTTGTGGTGGTGGATGTGGGCGATTGTGAAGAGCCTGGCAAGTTCTTCTTCAACGTGTTCGATGCTTTCCCTCCCGAGGAAGCACCTCTCAATCTAGCAGCTTCTCTTTTCTGCTCTTCTGCTTGTCTCCAGTACCTGTTATCTATGCGAAGTACCTCGTAACAGTATTCCGCAAGCATCTTTGGCTCCAGAAGACGAGCCATCTCATCTTTGATTTGACTTGCCAAGCCATGTTGATAAGCCCATTTAAGAGCATGCAAGTCCCAGTTAGTAGATGCCGCAAGGGTATTGAAACGGATGTTATACTTCCATACATTATTGGATTCCTTCATCCTTAACGTGCCAATCTTATCTTCGGCTTTGTCGTGACATGCTACACAGTATATGGTACTTACTTTATTTTCCCTACATCTCCTCCTTTCTTTATCCTTGTTACAGTTTGGATCTGTCTACATCCTTCTATATCCTTCTACATCATTCCATATACTTCTATCAACTTCCCGCGCTGTCGCTTACTCATCAAGACTCTTGTATATATAGTACAGTAGTTGACACCTAGTTCCCCATCTTGACCTCTTGGTCTTTGGAACTAGGTTAGTACTTGTATCATCATTTACATCCAATATACTTACTTGGTCTTTGGAACTAGTTTTCCTTGTGCGACCCCAGTGATTGGCCCCTGCACTATCACTGTTGTCTTGATCATTACTTCTTTTCGCCTTCGTGTGTGGTGCTAGCCCCACCCCTCACCTTGGTTTGTGCTTTGAGCCTGTGCCTCCTCCGTGCCTTCTCCCTTCATCACCACAGGCTTCCCCCTGTGCATCGTACATACCGAAATTATCCTGCAATTCCTTCACCAATGCTGCGAAGGAACTCGTCCATGCCGGCATCATGGAGAGATTCGGATCCAGAATATCTGGTTCAAACCATTCATTTGCAGAACCGCCGAGATAGGACAAAGTATAGTTGATCTTCTTTTGATCAGTAAAATACGAAGGATGATCAATAAATACCAAAGATAAGGAAACTAGGAAACCTTTCAGTTTCCGTGAGTCAGATCCATTGAATACTTCAGGATCCTTGACTTTTGATCTTCCGGATTCCATGGGGCTGCTAGCATTCATGCCTGCAAGAACTGTTCTGAGGGTATCAAGTGAACCCTTGAACGCGTGAAACACATCTAAGATGTGTTGTTCAGTAGGGTCCAGATGGACACTACCTACCCATTCCACTGGACTCCTAGAACAACTAGGAACGCGAGAACCTCAAGGTGCCCCGGGACCCCCAGCACTATTGGGATCAGATCCCCCTGGTTCTCCGGGATTTCCTGACTTGTCAGGACCTACCTCTTCATTGATTTCCACTTCCTTGATGTTTTCCGGAATTTCCACCGTGGTAACTGGTATCTGACCTCGCGAAGAGCCGGGAGCATTTGCTAGTTGCTGACACATTCTGTCAGCAAGGGTAAAGATGGTAGGAGATGGTGGGATTTCCATCTCTGTTGTTGGTATTGCCATGTGATTTCTTCACAGTGTTTGCACAGTAATGGGATCACTGTTTTCTGTGTAGAGTACTTGGTACTCAAATTCGGAATGGTCAGCTTGACCAAGGGCATGATGACTTGGAACCCGCGCACTAGCAGGTTGTCCTGGGGCTGGACCGAAGACGTTAGCTCGATGTTGAGAATGTCTGGCTCCCGATATTGATTCCACGAATGGCACAAAGGCTGTCATGTTCGATGCGAAAGGATTAACTGTTTCCGGTTCCTCTGTTACCAACTTGTTGGACCCTCCAGTGTTGGTGCAGTTTCTTCTGCTCCTTGTATAGACCATTGTTGAAGGAAGTAAAAATTGTTGAGTAGAATGTGAAATGTAATGAGGACAAATGTGCCGAGTGTGAGTTTAAATATACTGTTATGATCGTGCACCAAGGGATCATTGGAAATGATCGCAGGATGATCACGGGAAATAGCAAAGAGAATTACTCCGCCAGATAAAACAATCCTAGACTATGTAGTCAGACCTTGATTCCACTATTAGTAGAGTCCTCGACACTTTGCGTGTCCGCAAGAGAAGAAAGGTAAAATGTGTTCTGTTCATGATGACCTTTGTGGAACGTACTGACAGTAGGGATGTTAAAACGATGATATGTGTAAGTGATTAATTGGTATCACTATTGAAGTGCTATCAAGGTTGATATTTAAACTGAGGAACTGTTGACTAAGCAATTGAATCCTGGTTATATAACTCTAGTGCTAAGAAGACTAACCGCTTCAACACAATATGAGTTTGCACCAGTTGAGTGACTAACCATCCTCATAGTGACTAAGGCTTAACAAACCTACTCTTACCATTGACATGATAGCTCAGTGGTTAGAGCACCAGTCTAGAGTACTGTGTGGTCACTGGTTCAATCCCCAGTCTGGTCACTTTGTTTGTCATCATGACTTTAACAGGTTATGGGCCCCGGAGCGCTAAGCAATGGAACCTGATGGCTTACATAAGTGTATCAGATTGGGGGAATGTGTTAAGATCTAACAATCTGACACTCCTCTGATGAAACATGTTTATAACTATCCAAGGGTCCCAAAAGGCATAATGTAAGTGTCAGCGACTCGCTAGCTCTCACAAGAGACAACCAGGCGTCACACGATAGACGATGAGCAAGAGGATGAAAGAGCAAAAGAGGATGGATAAAACAACCCAACTACAAGTCTAGCTACCGAGGAGAATAGACGAGAATAGAGCTAAGGAATATAACTACAAAATACTAAGTCTTATATACTATTGGGATATGAAGCCGTGAGAGACGTCTCGCACCGTAACCGTGAGGATCTACAACAAGAGTCGCTCGTATCCATAAGTAAAGCTGTAGGTATTAGGTGAGTAAACAATAAGGCAATATAAAAAGAAGCATGGAAGCGGAACGATAATGACGTCGTCCTGTCAATGAACTGACAGGCACGAGAGAATCACGCCTAAGTGAAACGACAACGCGAGAACAATAAGGTTGACGCATGTAACCTAAATGATAATGAAAATATAATAAGCGCTAGTGTAAGCGCTTTGGTGATTAGGTAAGTAAATAAAAGAAAAGGAAAAGAATAATAAAAGAAAATAATAATGGAAAAAGATCGTTTCATGACAGTAAGACCACGAGGCAAAAGTAAGTCCTCCAGGCAAAGTTGTAAGACCTCAGTAGTTGGGACATGTGACTTGGCTCTAGTGCTATAAACCTCTGAGTTCATTAATTGTACCCATGGCCGGATAGCTCAGTGGTTAGAGCATCTTGGGATTTCACCAGTGGTCCTGGGTTCAATCCCCAGTCTGGTCACTTTGTTTGTCATCATGACTTTAACATAATCGTGGAAACAGATGCCTCGCACTACACATTAGCCATGATCCTCTCAATCCTACTACCTGACAGAGAAATTCACCCCATCGCATTCCTCTCGAGGACTTTTCAAGCTGCAGAACTCAACTACAACACTAACGATAAGGAGCTTCTCATGATCTTTGAAGCATTCAAAGGCTGGCGACATTACCTCGAGGGATCAGGAGATCCTATCGACGTTGTTACTGATCACAAGAATCTCAAATACTTCTTGACGACGAAAATCCTTACGCGACAACAAGTTCATTGGTCAGAGTATCTGCACCAATTTAATATGGTGATCCGGTTCAGACTAGGTAAGTTAGGTGAAAGACCTGACTCAATGACTAGATGCTGGGATGTCTATCCAAAAGAGGGGGATATCAGCTATGCACAAGTTAACCCACATAATTTCAGACTGATTTTCACTAATGAACAACTAACTACTTCCCTTCAAGCTACATTCCTAGAAGGACTGGCACTTCGCGCCTCCATTGTTATGGATATAGAGGCACTTCATTCCGCTATTCGCGATTCAATCAAACTGGATCCGGAATCAATCGTGGGATTGAAGTTCGCGAAGGACAGTACGAACACTCATTGGACAATAGGGTCTGATGGACTGTTATGACTTGACGATCACATTTATGTTCCTGACATTTCTAATTTACAACTTCAAATTCTACGCTACTTTCACGATCACCCACTCTCGGGTCATTTTGGTCAAAATCGGACTCTGGAAGCTATTCGATGACAGTATACTTGGCCAAAGGTCCACGACTTCATTCGCAATTACATTAATTCATGTACGGTTTGCGGATGCAACAAACCTCGTCGACATAGGCCTTACGGTCTACTCAAACCACTTCTGGTCCCCGTCCGACCTTGGGATTCCATATCGATGGACTTCATTGAACAATTACCAGACTCTAAAGGACATATGGCTATTTTAGTAATCATGAATCGGGCCTCAAAACAAGGCATTTTCATCGCGACACACGACAAAATCACGTCTGAAGAGCTCACGGAATTATTCATTCATCACGTTTTCTCGAAACACGGAGTTCCTAGTCACATCACTTCTGACTGAGGCTCGGAATTTGTTTTGCCTTTCTTTCGCGCTTTAGGAGAAGCTCTCTCAATCAAACTACACTTCACCTCAGGATACCATCCTGAGGGGAATGGACAAACGGAATGAGTTAACCAGACTCTGGAACAATACATTCGTATGTATTGCGCATATCAACAGGACGATTGGGCAAAACTTCTGCCTATCGCGGAATTTGCATACAACAACGCTCCTAATGCTTCCACTGGTATTACTCCATTCTTCGCGAATAAAGGCTATCATCCTAACATTACAGTGAAACCTGAAATCGACATCCGTTCCGATCGCGCGATTGACTTTGCGACAAATTTAGATGAGATTCATGCTTTTCTCTGCGAAGAAATTACTAATGCGCAAGCTCAATACAAAGAGCAAGCGGACAGAAAACCTATTAATCACCCTGATTTTCCCATTGATTCACAGGTATTTGTACTAGCAAAGCACATCAAAACCACTCGACCTACCGCGAAGTTCTATGAGAAGTACCTCGGACCATTCAAAGTTCTTGAGCACATAGGAACTCTCTCGTACAAGTTACAACTTCCTTCCTACCTCGGTCATATCCACCCAGTTTTCCATGTATCCCAGCTCGAACCATATACTCAGAACTCAATCCCACATCACGAACAAACTCCTCCACCTCTGGTGGAAGCCAATGGCAAAGAGGAATACAATGTCGCGGAGGTATTAGATTCGAAATTGGATTGTCGATACAAAAAATGTTCACTACGGTATTACATCCGGTGGGCAGGATACAAAGGTACAGACGAAGAGTTTTCCTGGGTTGCTATGAACGAAATTCACGTGGACAAGCTGGTCCCAGCTTTCCATCTTCATTACCCTTACAAACCTGGACCATTATAATCAATGACCACTTAATTTTTTCTATTCATGCATTGGAAATATGTTATATCTATGCAAGCTAAGTCCTTACAAAGCTTCACAAACCTTTCCGCTACTTAGATATTACTTATATCCTTTTACCACTATGCAATTACTTCATGAAGGAATTCCAACGCGAAGCAATTACTCTTTATCTCTTATCATTCTTATTGGATGTACACTATCCCTTTTATATCCCTTCCTTTGTTCTTTACTTATGAGCTAACCCATTCGGGCATGGCATTGCTTTGCAATCCTGACTTACCTTTAGTATAAAGCTACGGTATCGAATAGGTAGTTCCTTAGTTTTCATATCAACCTTGATAGCACTTCGATAGTGATACCAATTAATCATCTATCTGTATCATTGTTTTAACATCCTTGCTGTCAGTACATTCCGCAATGCTCATCGCGAACGGAACACATTTATCTTTCTTCTCTTGTGGACACGCAAAGTGTCGAGGACTCTACTAATAGTGGATTCAAGGTCCGACTACTTTGTATAGGATCGTTTACCTCACGAAGTATTCTCCTTCATATTTCCTCGCAATCATCCCGCAATTATTCCCGATGATCCCTTTGTGCATGATCATAACAAAATACTAATTTTTATTCTACTAGTTCAACAATTCATTGTGAAACCTTCACGATTCATCACCATTACATTCTGTACTACCTACTATATTACCTACTAAATTCCCAAACCTTCATGTCAAGAAGTTCCATGATCCATCCTTCATGAAGCTAACTTCGAACTCTCACATTTCCTTCCTTCCAAAACCATCATGATTCTTTCCTCGCGGAACGAATCTTAACTCCTTACACTTATTCAAAAAACAAAACCTTACGTATCCAAAACCACCAAAAAAGGCAAAAAACTTATAAAATTAAACAAAACAAAACAAAACCAAAACAAAACCAGAAAGCAAAAAACAAAACAAACAATACTATACAACTACTTAGAATTATTTACAAGTACAAGTACTAACGACTACAAAACCATCGCGGAAACTACATCGCGCAATGTTTTCCATCACGAACCATTCTTCTCTTCTGTTCCTCATCTTCTTCCTCTTCCATTCCTCTTTCTTCTTTGTCCTCTTCTTCTTCCTCTTCTTTCTCGTTCTTCTTTTCTGCAATTACTTCGTCAACGGGTTGTTCCCGCACAATACGAACAAGCTCCTCCATCATGAATGCGGTTCGACTCACGAAACCAAGAAGAGTGTCCATCTGCCTCTTCAAGGCTTCGTTTTGCTCCGCGAGCACGTCTAACTTCTCTCCCACATCAACCCCTCCAATTCTCCGCTCCGCGATGCGCCTTGTGGGACCCTGGTATAAACCCTCTTCATCAACCCTTGGCTTCTTTTTCCTGGATCTGTGGGCTGCATTGTCCCCTGCCCAGCTAAACCTCTGCTGTTGAAGGTGACAGGCCAGGCAGGCCTGAGTCTGGGGTTTCCTGGGTTGCACGATGCAGTTCTGTCATATGTATGCGAATTGAGTTATTGTCAGCAACTCGCTAGCTCTCTCAAAAGATAACCAGGCGTCACACGATGAACGATGAGCAAGAGGATGAGAAAAGCGATGAGGATAAAACAACCCAACTACAGGTCTAGCTACTGAGGAGAATAGACGAGAATAGAGCTAAGGAATATAACTACAAAATACTAAGTCTTATATACTAATGGGATATGAAGCCGTGAGAGATATCTCGCGCTGTAACCATGAGGATCTACAATAAGAGTCGCTCGTATCCATAAGTAAAGCTGTAGGTATTAGGTGAGTAAACAATAAGGCAATATAAAAAGAAGCATGGAAGCGGAACGATAATGACGTCGTCCTGTCAATGAGTTGACAGGCACGAGAGAGTCGTGCCTAAGTGAAACGACAATGCGAGAACAATAAGGTTGATGCGTGTAACCTAAATGATAATGAAAATATAATAAGCGCTAGTGTAAGCGCTTTGGTGATTAGGTAAGTAAATAAAAGAAAAGGAAAAGAATAATGAAAAAGATCATTTCATGACAGTTATTCTGCGATTCCGCAATCCATTTACCTGCTTCGCGAAGAGTTCCTAAGCTCAGGAATCCTTTGTTATTTTTCCTAATCATTATCAGATGAGTACTATACCTATTATATCCCTTCCTTTGTTCTTTACTCCACAAGCTAGTCTATTCAGAGTTAGTATCGCTTCGCAACGCTTATGTAATGCATAGTATAAAGCTACAACATCAAATAGGTAGTTCTGTAGTTTTCATATCAACTTAGATCTGCTCTCTCTTCATATTACAGATGTTCACTATCTGCGATACATTCTCAACACAGCTCTGACATTCTGCGAAGCAACCTTCGCGAACTGATGCTGCTACTACCTTTATATTGGACCATCGACATGTTGAGGGCACTACCAATAGTAGTGTCGATGTCCAACTACCTTTCCATAACTCCGCAAATCATTCCTCTCTTCGCGAGGGAATTATCCCCTTGCATTCCCAACCAATTTGGCGATTCCGGAGTTGCACAATCTTAACAAGTTCGAAGTGTTCCCTTGGGAGACACAACGAACACATCCTTCATGGTTATGCGAAGGAGTGGGAGGAGGCAGATCTGCCTCCTCATCATCCTCATCGTCTCCATCATCTGGATCAGAAGCCGAACCAACCTAAAGTTTCGTTAACCAAACATTCCATCACGAAGAAACTTACTACTCACCTGCAAAGCTATTCGTTTCCGTTTCAACACTCTTATTTCAATGTCCGGGGTATTGCGAACCACAGAAGCTGACTTGTAAACTTTTGGTTTGGAGCCTGAAGGCTCCCACGATAGCAAACCACTGGAACCTCATGATGCAGCTTGAGCTGCATGATCCCGATGGTCCTGTAATTCCTGCAGAGCCTGTGCCCTGTGTTGACCCCATACTCGCTCCTCCTCCGCGAGTCTCTTCAAGGCATTGGCTTTCGCCTTTGCGATACTCTCTTCAATGAGCCTTTCCTCTTCCTTTCTCCTTGGGGCTTGTTGCTCTTCCTCGAGCTTTCTCTCCTCCTTGAGTCTCTTTTTCTCCACCTCGTGCTCAGCTTCACAAGCAGCCTCTTCCTCCAATCGCAACAACTCCGCCACGAACTCCACCTCCTGAGCATTGATCTCCAGTTGACGGAGGCGCGATCATTCAGCCTGTTCACGAACAAGCTGTTAAGATCTAACAATCTGACACTCCTCTGATGAAACATGTTTATAACTATCCAAGGGTCCCAAAAGGCATAATGTAAGACCACGAGGCAAAAGTAAGTCCTCCAGGCAAAGTTGTAAGACCTCAGTAGTTGGGACATGTGACTTGGCTCTAGTGCTATAAACCTCTGAGTTCATTAATTGTACCCATGGCCGGATAGCTCAGTGGTTAGAGCATCTTGGGATTTCACCAGTGGTCCTGGGTTCAATCCCCAGTCTGGTCACTTTGTTTGTCATCATGACTTTAACACAAGCCGCTCTCGTCATTCTTGGGTGGTTTCGGTGGTGGTGACAGTAAATGACATCATAGAGTGATGAGGACTTAGGAAAAAAACAGAGAAAACCTTCGCGTTTTATACACATTTGTCGTTGAGGGCAGGTTCGACTTCAAATTTTTCGTTTACCTCGATCATAAATCATGTGGCATTTTTGAAAATTTTATTTGTTTCTTTTCTACTTTTCCATTCTATCTAATTTTAGATTCGTCAATCGTTAACAATCGCATAGGCTTTCGAGGGCGAAAGCCTAAGAGGGGGATACTGTTATATCTATGCAAGCTAAGTCTTTACAAAGCTTCGCGAACCATTCTGCTACTTAGATATTACTTATATCCTTTTACCACTACGCAATTACTTCGCAAAGGAATTCCGACCCGAAGCAATTACTCTTTATCTCTTATCATTCTTATCGGATTTACACTATCCCTTTTATATCCCTTCCTTTGTTCTTTACTTATGAGCTAACCCATTCGGGCATGGCATCGCTTCACAATCCTGACTTACCTTTAGTATAAAGCTACAGTATTGAATAGGTAGTTCCTCAGTTTAAATATCAACCTTGATAGCACTTTGATAGTGATACCAATTAATCATCTATCTTTATCATTGTTTTAACATCCTCGCTGTCAGTACGTTTTGCGATGGTCATTGTGAACAGAACTCATTTACCTTTCTTCTCTTGCGGACACGCGAAGTGTCAAGGACTCTACTAATAGTGGAGTCAAGGTCCGACTACATTGTATAGGATCATTTTACCTCGCGAAGTATTTTACTTTGTATTTTCCCGTGATCATCCCGTGATCATTCCCGACGATCCCTTTGTGCACAATCATAACAGATAGCTCAGTGGTTAGAGCATCTTGGGATTTCACCAGTGGTCCTGGGTTCAATCCCCAGTCTGGTCACTTTGTTTGTCATCATGACTTTAACAGGTAGGGACTATTGTTTGATTGTTAGACTGTTGTATTAGTGGTGACCAGTCTGGAATGGAGACCAAGGATCTTGGGTCACAATAATGTTATGGGTCAAAGGCGGCATTCATGCACCTTGGAATATCATTGAGAGGGTAGAGAACAATAGATATCAGGATTAAGACAGCTTGTCAGTCTTAAAGACAAGTACAACAGCTGTTATTTTCATACCCAGCCCCAACCATGACTTTTTAATCTGATCAGGTTGGTGACGATAGTACATTGTGTATGTAAGTGAATAGCATCAAGGAAGTCCACAAAGGACCCGCCTAGAGTCACATAACGATCTTTCACATCGCAATCTCATCTACTGAAGGAACGTACAGGCCGACGGCTCCGAAATGATCTACACAGCTGGAAAAGGGACAGAGAAAGAAGATACCCCAATCAACGCCAATAAGATAGGATAGAACAGAGCCAGAACCGATACATACTCGTAAATCCAGATCTTATTGCGAGTGTGAAACCCGCTATTATAAAGTGGAGGGATGAGCCACGGAGCGTACCAAAATTTGTTTCAAGACCTATGCATGAGTAGGCATATCTACATCTTGAACAGCTGTTGAGTGACAGAGGGAGCAGTATAAATGACCACCATGGTCTACCACAATCTTGATATGGGGGATCTTGCATCGCGTGTACACTTTTGGATCTAGAAGCCAGCAATATTCATAGTGCTGGCGGAAATAAATTCTGTATCGATGGACAAAGATGATAGTATTGATAGTGATAATGTAGCTTACGTCGTTAAGTACACGAACAAGGTTGACAGAGCTCGAAAATTTGAACGAAAGGAAAGAAGAATTTAGATTAGCGCGCTTGAATACGAAATCTCTTCTCTATTTCACCTTCCAACCCCAACTCAAATGACCATGAGTGTGCATTCAATACATACTGCATCTATCGAACTAGAGCGAGCCATCTGTAGGCTGGAATCTTCCCTCGAAAGGCCTGTCGGAATTTTGCCGGAAGAAAATCCGGTTGCTCATTTAATACTTTCTTAGTTTCTATACAAATCATAAATACGAACAGTCTTACACCACTTTTAGACCCCACGTACCAGAGATATCATAACATACAACGTAGTTCCATCTAACTAGGACATATAGTTGTTCAGGTGAATAGTGATCATTCATTCGTGCATTAGAGTAACGGGAGGCATACTTTTTTCAAGTGCACCGAAGGACCAGGGTTACTTCACTTATACTATATATCTCTTTGTATATAACTTGCTCTCGGAAAGACATCAGATGTCGTTGAAGTCTTGTCATTTTCACCCGAAAGGGAAACACGCGTCGACGGCTGGGAAACCTCCGCAAATCTCCAGAAACCGTGGGGAGACGCACCTACCGGTACAAAGGTCTCCAACAACAATGGCAAAAACTTGAGGAAACCCGGTCTCGTCCGATTCACAGCATCAACGAAAGTGAATTACCAAAAGCTGAACCAGATTGTTAACCTTCAGATGACCTGAGAGTGAATTCAGTACGAGCATCAGATGATACATTTCTCCTCCCTCAGGTTCAACACTGATCATAGAATACGGACCTAGTCTTTCTGGATCGACCGCGCTTCCGCAGAAATTGAGCGTAGCCAATAGGAGTTGACTTATTAAGCAATTACCCCACATCACATGAGTTGCAATTCTGAAGCCGCACTAAGTCAATGTTGTCATAGATCCGGGATAGCTATAAAAGATCGACTTTCGTGTAAGTTCTCTCTCTTTAACGACCATCTCACATTGATTATGCCATCCAAACAAGTTTTTGAATCTAAAGACGGTGCAACTTACACCACTTCTAGCGGTGCACCAGTTACCGAGCCTTATGCAGCTCAGAGACTTGGTCTCAACGGGCCACTTCTCATCCAAGGTCAGTAGAGAGCGAAAAACAGAATTGACTTTCGTTTGATTGGTCGAATAGACTTCCATCACATCGATCTTCTCGCCCACTTCGATCGCGAACGTATTCCGGAGCGGGTTGTAAGTATAACATCCTTCCAAACTATTTTTCGTTCTTATCCTGGTTGCAAGGTCCACGCCAAAGGAGCAGGTGCTCATGGCTACTTCGAAGTTACTCACGACATGAGTGATATCACTGACAACGCTTTACTCAAGTCAGTTGGCAAGAAGGTTCGAGCAACTGCCAGGTTCTCGACAGTCGGAGGCGAATCTGGCTCCGCGGACACCGCTCGTGATCCCCGTGGTTTTGCTGTCAAGCTGAAGACTGACCAAGGCAATTGGGATTGGGTTTTCAATAACACTCCAGTGTTTTTCATCAGAGATCCTGCCAAATTCCCGCACTTCATCCACACTCAAAAGAGAGACCCGCAGACACATTTGAAGGATGCCGACATGTTCTGGGTGAGTACAATCCTCGTTTCACCGGAGCCGTCGATTTTCAACATACCGTTCTGATTCTTAGGACTACCTTAGCCAGAACCCAGAATCTATACACCAAGTTATGATTCTGTTTTCTGACCGTGGAACTCCCGACGGTTTCCACAACATGCACGGCTACTCTGGACACACTTTTAAGTGGTTCAAGGCTGACGGATCTTTTGTCTACACCCAACTACACGTTAGAGCCGATGGCGGTTTCAAGGTACACTTCTTACCCTTCACCATCTATACCCCCTGGTGCACACTGATCGTGCACGCAGACTTTGAACAATGCCCAAGCTGGCGACCTAGCAGGTGCAAACCCTGATTATGGTACCCAAACTTTATTCGAGGCCATAGAAAGTGCAAATTTTCCAAGCTGGACCGTTTACGTCGTGAGTTGGTATCTCTGATCGATTTTGCCATTTAGTGCTCACCAGTTTTGGTTAGCAAACAATGTCTCCAGAGCAAGCGGAAAAATTCCGATACAACATCCTTGATTTGACCAAGGTCTGGCCGCATGCTGAATTCCCCTTGCGCCCTGTCGGAAAATTCGTGCTGGATGAAAACCCCCAAAATTACTTCGCTGAAATAGAACAGGTAAATTTCAGAGTCAAAAAGTGAAATGAATTCTGATAAGTTTGCAAATTACATAGGCTGCTTTCTCCCCTTCTCATCTTGTACCGTACATTGAACCATCTGCCGACCCTGTCCTCCAATCGCGTCTATTCTCGTACCCGGATACTCACAGGTAATTCCAGGCTGTATTCGTTGAAGTGTCCGGCTAACGTTTCATGGAAGACACCGTCTGGGAGTTAACTACCATCAGCTTCCTGTGAATGCACCTATCGTGCCAATTGCCAATTTCCAACGAGATGGGCCGGCCACCTTTGTGTCGCAAGGAGCCCGGCCTAATTACCAGAGCTCAATTCAACCTCTGTCCTACAATGGTGCGAAGGGAACCCTTGAGGGTAGTGCCCGTGACTTCGAGAGGGAACTGAAGCACGAGAATTTCATCGGTGCCGCTTTCAGAGATTTGAGCGTTATCAACGAGCGTAAGTGGGGTACGTGTGGTAAAATGAAAGTTTAACTTAATTTTATCTTATTAGTTGATTTTGAGCAACCTCGGGCGATGTGGTCGAAGGTTTGGAATGACCAACAACGTGAGGCGTATGTTCAAAATGTCGCGGCACATTTCGGCGGTGTAAAGAGTCCAGAGGTCCGAGCAAGACAACGTAAGCGTTCTTTTTTGTTAGTTCTCGATGTGTCAGCTAAGGGATCTTGATTTGCAGTTTCCGTGTGGGCTGCTGTCGACCAAGGATTGTCCGACCGTATTGCCAAGGCTGTTGGTGCTCCCACCGTGAAGCCATTGGCTGCCAAGCCTGCAAGCGAGTCTGTGAAGTTCAGGGCTAACATTGGTATCGCTCCGAATCTGAAGCTCTAGGATGTACAGTTTTCAACCAGCATGTTGTAGAATCATAGTGTACTATAAGTGTGTCGTTCCAATAAACCTGTTGTATAATCAGAATAAAAACATGGGAAAACTATTGGATTGGTTAGTTACCGTGAGAAGAATTTGATCAGAAAACAGCTTTACGCATTCGTCTTTTGTAGCTCGCGTTACGACGGCACCGTTCATTCAGACGACCTTGACACCGTTCAAGGTGTAGGGAGCGATAAGCCGTTCATTACCCTGCAATTTTTAGGACGCGTCGTTCATTTATCCTTTCCTTTTTCCCTTCTCTGTCATCGTTCAGCTCGACATCTCTTCACTGCTCTGTCGTCAGTTTCGGCATTCGTCGTTCTGGATATACCCCATCTTTTGCGTCTACTATTGATCATCGAGGATCATGTCACATTCAGCTTCATCGTCAATGTCAACGCCCGCAGCTTCTGGGAGTGGTAGCAGTCAGAACCTACATCCACATCTGGAAAACAACGACGAGAAGAATAGGTGAATACCACAGCGTCGTATAAGCATTTAACAAGGAACTGACTCCTTGGTCAGCGTCGTTATCAAGGTTGGCATGGTTGGAGACTCGCAGATTGGTAAAACGAGTCTCATGGTCAAATATGTGGAGGGCAGTTTCGATGAGGATTATATTCAGACGCTGGGTGAGTTTGTGTATGATGGATTCGACTCCAACTGCGCTCATTCCTTTCCTCAGGCGTCAATTTTATGGAAAAGACCATCTCAGTGCGGCGGACAACGATCACATTCTCAATTTGGGACCTTGGAGGACAGAGAGAATTTGTCAATATGCTTCCACTAGTGTGCAACGATGCAGTCGCCATCCTCTTCATGTTCGACCTTTCGCGGAAATCGACATTGAATTCCGTTAAGGAATGGTATCGACAAGCACGGGGGTTCAACAAGGTGCGCGCAAACTAGCCCAGCTACCGCAACAATAATCTCATCCGATTTCAGACCGCTATACCATTTCTGATAGGCACAAAATTTGACCAGTTTGCCACCTTCCCTCGCGATGAGCAGGAGGAAATCACCAAACAGGTATGGTCCTCTTTTGTCCGTCTATCCAACCGTTTCCCTGACTGAACTCATTGCAGGCCAAACGATTTGCCCGCGCTATGCATGCATCATTGATATTCTGTTCAACGTCAGCATCGATAAACGTACAGAAGATATTCAAGATTGTGCTTGCCAAAGCCTTTGATCTCAAATGTGTCATTCCTGAGATCGAAGGCGTCGGAGAACCAGTGCTGATATATGTGGATGTTTAGTGGTGCTGAAAGGAATGACTTTTTGCCGGTGACTGTAGTGGGGGCGTATTGGATCTTTTTGATTGGTACGAGCTAGGAGTGGGGCAGAATGAAAAAACTCAAGGTGAGCCTGCATTCGCTTTTTTTACCCCAACACTTGTTGACACGCAGTCTCCAGATCGCGCTCGCCTTCCGTGGGAATAGCGGCTCAACAGAGGGTATCGCTGTTGTATCACTTTTTATAGGCTTGCGAATCTTGAGCCACTACCGGGATGAAGGGTTTTCGACTCTTATCATCAGGGAATCCCGGTTCGGAAATCTGTTGTGGAACAGCTTTAGTGGACGTTCCTGTCTCCATTTTCTTGCTTGGTGTATACATATCTATCTCCTCTTCTGTGTCATCTTTCTTTCTTACCAACTCTTTAATTGACACCGTACACAATTCACCAATTGTTGCATCTCCCTTCCGTCGTCGCTATTCTGTTTTGTTGCATAACCTTTATCTCTCGATCGGTCCTCTTGTTCCTTCTGTCACTGCCATATTTCCTGTTTCGTCGTACACCACCATTTATTCACATTTTCCCTCACATCAATGAAATATCACCAAACTTCCCTACGTTCGTTGTTCACCTCCTCCCCTCCTTTTAGATCTGGGTTGCCTAACTCCTTCACTTTTCTGACAAGGCTTGTATTTTTCCCTTAAGCCATATGACCTCTATCTTTACAATATACTGCTCTCGGCGAAGTTGTAACTACAGGAAGGACAGTTGAATTTGACGAGCCTGCGAGTTGGAATAAGTTTAGTGCGTTATCTACCGTGGAACCGCATCTTAGTAGTTAACTGCTTGTATTAGTAGTCAATTGGATGGGTAAACTAGTAATCAGACCTTTCTCCCACTGGCAATGGAACTTACAGCATTCTAGCCGTGTAATGAACCCATGCACGCAGATATAGCTTGAGAAGCAGATAAGGTGAATTTCGTGGATTCCTGATTCCTCGTTCTGTCGTTTCCCTTGAGCACATTATTTGCTGACTGATTACTTCTTTCCTTGAAAAACCCATCTATCTAAGTGATACTAAACCTCCCCATGGAGTCCTCACCCAAACCGATTGAAATTTTGTTCAAACATGCGGACGGTATCGACATATATATGGATGTCTATTTGTCGCCTTCAGCCTCTTCCAAGAGCCCGGCTCCGATTCTTCTTTGGTGGCATGGTGGCGGTTTGCTCCAGGTAAGCTTATCTTACGCGTCGATGAGTTTTCTTATTGACTATGTGACTCAACTTCATAGGGCACTAGGAAAGGTGAGATCTTCGGTTGAGACTGAGATTTATAGAAATACTTGTTCAACATATGGCATTACGGTGCAGGGGTATCTCTACACCATCTGCGTTCTCCAGCGAACCATAACATAACGTTTGTCTCTGCGGACTATCGCCTTGCGCCGCAATTCCGCTTTCCGACCATCCTCTCTGACTGCGCCGACGCAATCAAATTCCTACAAACTGAGAAATTCCGGAAAGCGACTGAGGGTCGTGCAGATCCAGCCCGGGTGATATTATCAGGCAGTTCTGCAGGCGGTTGGTTGTCCCTTCTGTGCGGACTTGGTATCGGGTTCGATGAAATAGGCGTCTCGAAACCGCCCAGTGTACAGGGTGTTGTTCCGATATATCCTATAACGGATTTGGAAGATCCATTCTGGAAGACGACGCAGAGGCCTGTGAAATATATGGATAGGGTAATAGCGTTCGAGGAAGTACAGCCCTTCCTTAATCCCTACGACCTAGAAAGTCAAATCGCATCCTCTGCATTGGATAGTCCAAGAGCTATTTTCTATAGCTATATGGTGCAAGAGTGAGTGAGCGTGGATGGTCATATTATCATGATCTTTCATTGATATTCTCACAGGGCTATCTTGGCGGATCTCTTGCTGTCTGACACCAATATTCCTCCAGGGGCATTCTCCGTTGCTAGATTTCTTCGTTCCTCAAACAAATCAATGATTCTACCGACTTACATAGTACACGGAGATCAAGACCTCAAAGTTCCTGTAGAGCAATCACGAGACGTCGTGAAGGCTCTGGAGGAGCTGAAGGAGCGCGGGGCTAGCGTTGAGTATAAATATGAGGAACTTCCGGGTCTCGATCACTTGTTTGATAGAGAGCCAGAATGTCAGATGGAGAAGATGTATGCGTTTATCGAGCAGGTATCTAGGCCTTGATGAAGTTTTGCGTAGGTAATATTGACATTACACGGCAGTGGGGGAGAAAAAAGTCGTCTGTTACTTCCAAGCCGCATAAAGTTTATCCTATCTCGAAAATTCCAGCACGCACGGCCGCAAGATAAGAACTTGATGCCTTCGAGAGGTCACCACCATCACCTCCTCTACTCCCTCATCTACCTATATCTGTATACACACCTGAGCGAAAATCAATGAAATGATGCATTAAAATACAAGTGCCGGATATGTCCATACTAGAATCGTAATATCTACTGTATGTGACTGCAAGTGAGGTATCATATACCAAACATATCGAATATTGCAGGGGATGGATATAAGGATATTCGAGTTAAATTAGAATGCTAGGAGATTTACATGAGTTCACTTCCGAGGTGAACTAGTTGGTGAGCCAAAGGCCGAAGCCGGTCGTTCGAGTCTGTTGCGCAGCCGCTCTACTTCACGTTCAAGGCTAGAATATAATAGGTGTTAGAGTATTCTTCAAGAAAGAAGAGGGTACATGCTTGAGAGATTTTTGTTTATAATCGGCTGCTTCGCGCTCTGCACGACGTTTGGCGGATTGGAGGAGGTTATCTTGGGTGTGCTAGAACGATATCAGTATTTGGATGACAGCTATTTAGTAAGACAACCGCACTAATTCGTCCATCGACTTTCTTAGCGTCGCAAGCTGCATCTCATACCCTTTTCTTTCCTCGTCCAGTTTCACCCTCTGACGATCCAGATCGAACTTTGAATCTCGAGATAATCGATGCGCGTGTCCTTTCCCGGTGAGTTGGCTGGTGATTTCTTCAATCCGGCTGTCAGCTTTTCGAGAGAGGGTAGCTGGTCGAGAGGAGGACGTGTAGGACTTGGTCTCAAGATCAATGATACGGACGTTGAGTTCTTTGACTTGATTTTCGAGGTTTGCCTGAAAATGTGATTGTCGATAAAGACAATGTGAAAGAATTGGTGTACGTACATTAATACGATCTAGTTCAGAGTTATCAACCCGAACCTTGCCCAGCTCAATCTGGCATTCATTCGCAAATGCTTCAGCTTTCTTCATCCTATCAGAAGCATTCGCCACTCGATCCTCTTGTTCGTCCAATGACCTCTCCAAGTCCTGCTTCTCAAGGAATAATCTCTGGAACTGTTGGTCTGTAGAGAGCTTGTGAGTATCAACATGATCGAGTTTGATTCCTTCAAGTTCGGCTTGTAGAGCCCGACGAGCTTTCTGAAGCAAAGCCCTATCCGCCTCGACATCATCCAGTACTCCACGAAGTTCTCGGACTTGGGAATGGAGAGCCACAATTTGGGATTGCTGTTCAGTTTGAGCGGCTGTAGAGGCCTCGTAAGCTTTGGAAACATCGTGTATCTTGGTCTCGAGCCGCTCCTTTTCTTTACGCCATCCACCGCTGCTGTAGACTTCGTCGTCGAAACGGAGCTGCAGTTCGTCGTAGTCGGATCGGATTTTGCGATTGTCTTCCCGCAGTCGTGTGAGGGTGTCCCGCTGAGATTGAAGTTCTACATATGATTTCTTTGCTTAGTTAGACCTCTTTTCAAAAGAGCCAGAATTTACCTTCACTCAGCTGTGCCAACTCGGCTGCAAGGCGTGCGTGAGTGACTAATTTCTGAGTGGAAGGAGTTTGCCTTACCTTGGTATTTTTTCCGCGTCTGATTACTAGCAAACCCGTGTTCCTCCAGGTCCTTCTGATGTTGTGTCTTCTCGTCTTCGAGTTCCTCGGCGAGCCGCTGGTTGAGCTCGACAAGATCAACAGAGTCATTGCCTTCGTCTTGCAATTTCTTTTCTAGTTCTTTGACACGTTGATGAGCGGCTCTCAAAAGGTCTTCGTTGGATTTGAGTTTCGTAACGGTGTTAGCTTGTGCTTTTTCGATCTCTGACAGCGTTCGACGGACTGCAGATGGTAATTAGTACATTAAATGCGGTCACTTGAAGGAACTTGCCTGACGCCTCAGCTCTAGTAGCTTTCACGCGAGCGATCTCTGCGTTTTCGAGACGTTGCTGGTATGATTGCTCTTTGGCTTTAAATGCTTCTGTAGTTGCACGTAGATCTACAAGAAACGTTGAGTTTCATTCCAAGAGATGGTGGTGCTTTGGCGCTAACCAGATTGCATGGCGGAAGCTGCAGATGAAGCGATGTCATCCTCCATTTGTTGAGTGCGAATCTGACGCTTGAGCCCTAGTATTAGGGAATGAATGAGTGAGCGCCTTGGCAAGAAGAACCACCAGACCTGATATTTCGCTCTGAGAAACTTCGAGTTGTGCATTCATTTCGGCTGCTTCAGACTGTAATGTATTCTTTGCTTGTAGAGCTTCCTGGAGCTGAGTTCGCTGCAGTTCTAGATCAGCCTGCATAGCGCGCTGTTGTAGGTGCTGGGAAGATCTGAGTAGTGATCACCGAGCAGTTATCATTAACGTACTAAAGCTTTGCGAGTCTCTTCTAGTTTGGCATAACTTTGACGTTCGTCGTCAATGGTCTTCTGGAATTTCGACCAAACAGCTTGAATCCCGTCAATGTGAGCAGCCTCAGCTGAACGTCGGGCCTCAGCTTCTTCCGCCAAGAGTTCTGCTAGTCTCTTGTTTTCCTTGGCAAGACGAGAACGGTACTGCTGTAGAAATTGTTTAGATCCGTCGCTATTCTCAAGATCAGCGGTCATTTCGCGAATCGATGTCTCAAGATGATGCCGGACGCGCTCAGAAGCAGCCATTTGTAATTCCAGTACCTGGACTTGCTGCTTCAAGGCGACTACTTGACCATCTGAGAATTTCGCAGTATCATTGGGAGCATCTCGAGAAGAATGTCGTTTAGATTTGGAAGATGACGGGGTTGAGGGGCGGATATCATGTTTGGAGGAGGGGATGTTTTTAGAGTACAGGTCATTTTTCAGCTCGTCGTCGACGAGTTGAAGTTCGTGAAGCAAGCGTGACTGGAAGGTCGAATCAGGAAGCCCGGTATCTATGATCAACTTGCGAATATCTGCGTGCTGACGCTGGATGCGCTCGCTCAATCTTCGCATAGCTATAAGACGCGCATCATCCGAGATAGCTACCTGGTCTTCTAGCTGTGAGATACGAGTTTGATATTGACGTTGCACCTTTACCAAGCTGTTAGCACCTGGTATCTCGTCGGCCAGATGCTCAAGTTCGGTTTCTAAAGACGATTTGGATTTGTGCATAGCAACGAGCTGTTGCGAGAGTTCGGCTGCATGACGGGAGGTATTTTGTAGCTCCAGCTGCATTCGACGAACTTTCAACTCAGCTTCCTGTCGTGCTCTTCGTTCCTGCTCGACGTCTGCGACGGCTCGTGCTACTCGGTCCTCCTGATTTCGAACAGCCTTTTCCTTTCCACGCAATTCCATCCGCTCACGTTCTGTCTCTCGCAACAGATCCTCTGCCTCGTTGGTAAGCCGGAGTTTGGCTTTCTCCAAGGATCGAATATAAGCAGCGTTTTTCTGCAACTCCTCCTGTGCATCAGTGAGTTGGCGATCCGTCACACGTTTAGCTTCTTCGAGAACGTGGACATGCTCAACAATGGTCTTGTCTTGCTTTGATTCAAGTTGCTTGATGTCCCATTCGCGGTCTTTGATTTCCTTGAGAGCTTTGTTCAAGTCTCGGTCTACCTTCACGTTGTGATCCTTCAATTTAGCGACTTCCGCCTTCTGCGCGGATAAGGCCTTTTCGAGCTGCGAACGTCGTGTGCTTTCACTCTCAAGTTGTCTCTTGATGGTCTCTAGTTGCCGCTCACTAGCTGTTTTATCCCGCTCGAGTTGAAGCATGACATCCTCAATCCCATGATACTTATTCTGCGCGGCAGACAATTGTCGGTCTAAGCTCTAGGGGATAGACGTAATGATGAGTAAAATGAACGGAAGTAATGGTATTATGCTTACATCTTTGGCTTTCTGTAGTTCTGCAAGTGCGGTTTCAGATTCAATCGTACGAGAGCGAAGCGATTGCAACTCGGATCCCAGACTCCGCTTTCCTTTCTCTAGCTCAGATATGGCGGAGCGTGTTTCAGTAACAACAGACTGAGCAGCCAGTTCCTGTTGGACCAGCACGTCATGGGAATTCTGCAATGAGGCCAGTTCACGAGCAGAATGCTCCAGGTCAACTTTGAGTTTGCCCTGGGTTTCTAAATTTGACCGGCGAGTATCTGTAAGTTCCTGTTGCATCTTGGCTACTTGAGAACGAAGACCGGTAAGCTCCAAATCTTTGCTTTTCTCTGCCTCATTCAGTCTCGTCTCCTCACTGGTTTTAGCTTCGAGTAAAGAACGGAGTTCATCGAGCTCGGCTTGCGATCGAGCCCGTGAAGCGTCTCCTTGAACACGATCAGCTTTCTCTGCCTCTAATTCAGCTGCGAGCGTGTCTAGGTCACTCTGTAGCTCGAGGATCTCCTTCGAAGCTTGCTGATGCTCGACAGCAAGTTGCTCAAGCTCCTGTAAGAGTTCCGCGATGCGATCGTCCTTCTTCTGGATGAGATTAGAGTAATCGGTGACGGTGTGATCCATCTCGACAACTTGCTCTTTGGCTTGACGAAGCTCCTGCTCCAGTGTATCTGTGCGTCCCCTGAGAATGTCCCTAGTGCATCCATCAGTCAAATTGAAATCAGTTTGATCTCATTACTCACTTGTTCCTGAGCTCAACTTCAAGCTTGCCTTCGAGTTCCTTCACCGCTACATTAGTCCGATCTCGAGCTCGAGACAGGTCTTCCTCTCGTTGTACAGCAAGGCGTTTAAGATCCTCGCTGACCTTCTGAAACGTTTCTAGATCAGTTTGAAGTCGCTCTATTTCTTCATTCTGATTGGCCAGCTCATTAAGGGTTTCTTCTTCGCGCAATCTCATCTGTGTTTGTTCGTTTTCTAAACGGACGAGATGTTCGGCGGCCTGATCAAACATGTCTCGCTGCTCGGCGTGACGTTGTTCACTATCCTTGGCCATCGCCATGGCACGGTCGAGGTGGGATTGTAAGTCATCGATATCAGCTTGTAGTTCGGCGACTTCCTCCTCCATTGCCGCCTCATGCTTCTTGCTCCTCTCTAAAAGTGTATCTTTGTCGAGGTTAAGTGCTCTCTCAGCCTCGAGCTGGTCCTCAACTTTGTTTTTCTCCGCTTCCAGCGCCATTTTCAAGTTCTCCAAGGCCTCTTTCTCCTGTTTGTCACGTTCGGCTCGTTCTTTGTGAAGAATCAATTCTGCCTCCTTCCGCCGCAGTTCCTCGTCACTTCGAGTCGCCGCCAGTAGAGGACGAACCTAATATAGCTTAGCGACAATCTAATTTGCGAACAGCTGTCCGTACCTTGGTATATAGCTGCCACCAAGGCCAATCCCTCAGTTCACCGTATACTCTCGCGTTACGCTGTATAGTCCTAATAGCAATAGCACGATTGAGGATTTTCTTGATCTGCCTTCGGGCAGTCCACATCCTGGCAACTGCTTGCAGTCTAGAAAATATATCATACAGGAGCATGTCTCGGCGTTCTTCAAGATCAGCCAGGACACCAGCTTTGAAGAATATTTTCGACATTCCAATCTTGAAAATTGCTTCGTCAAGTTCCAGCGCACCAACCATTCGTCGACAGGCCTCTCGACCGTCCATGTAACCCTTTGGAATAATACCGGGAGTGAGCACCTCATATCGTTGGCGGAATTCGACGAAGGGAAGCCTATTTGGGTAACCAAGACGAGCAATTCGGATACCCTCCAGCACACCATTACAGCGGAGTTGATCGAGTACCAAAGGTACATCAACCCGTCCTGGCTTCTTGTTGGTATTTGGAACGATACAACGAACGAAATGAGGCTGAGTGGCCATCAGTTGACCCATGAGACTTGCAAGTTGTTCCTTGTGTCGCTGCCCTACAGTTCTGAAGGCTCCTTTCTTCATACCACGCTTCTTCCCAAGGGAAAACATATTGGTCTGAGTTCCCGAAATTGGCGCATTGATATGATCAGCAAAAAGGGAGGAGACGTAACGTTCCGTCGAGGAGGCAAAAACGCGAGTCAAGTTATCATTCAACGGGTCCTTGTTCTTTTCTAGCCATCCGTCTGTTCTGTATTCTACCTTGGCAGCATAATGCTGGACCAAGAAACCTTGTTCGAAGCGAGCGGGCTCATATTTTTCTCTTCCTGGATGATTTTGCTGAGGGTCGTATGGGTCTCCACCTCCACCTCCCCATAGATTGTGCAGCTTATGCGTGAAAGTTGCGTCTGTAGCTTTGGGCATGATACATTCCTCGTCGAGGCAACTAAGGATACCGATTGCCCCAGCGCTTCCGCTAGACTCAATTAGGTCGATGGTAGGTTGTAAATCGAGACCGAAGTTGACATAGTCCCACTTGATCCCTTCTCGTGAATATTCTTCTTGCTCTAATACGAACATATGATGGTTGAAGAATTGCTGCAGTTTTTCATTCGTATAGTTGATGAGGAGCTGCTCGTACGTATTGATTTCGAAAATTTCAAAGCCAGCGATGTCGAGTACACCGATAAATGTGGATTTTGAAGAAGGCCTATCTAGTGCTTGATTGATGCGGTCGACAAGCAGACCAAAGGACTTTTCGTAGAGGGTCTTGGACAACGCTGCTAATTCATCTAAAGCTTGTTGACCTGTACGAGCTTGGGTCACCCACTCACGACCAGCAAGGACTCGTGGTCGGAGAACAGCTCGGGTAAATTCAGCAGGTGGAACGCCGAGGAGGTGGCAAACACGTTCTGCTTGAGAGGGATCTGGCATGACCGCATCGTCGGCACGGGTAGACGTGACGACGATGTTTCCTATGTGTAGCACCGCAGCGACAATGCGGAAAAGATCGTACTGTTCCGAAGGAGTGAAACCAACAACGTCAAGTGCGGTTTTGAGAGCATTCCACTCCTCTCGATCATCAACACCGTCAACCTCCCTTCGGCTCTTGTTCAGAAATTCGTAATCTTCAACTTTGCCTCCAAGAAGTAACTTGTCTGGAATTAAGTCAGAGAAGAATGTACTCGAGTCAGTATGATATTCACCTTTCAGATCTAACCCTCCCGCCAATAATTGATAGAATACATGAAAACTTCGTTCCGCTTCGCTACGGACAACGACCCGACTCTTCTCAAGCAGGTACCAGTCAATATTTGCCCCTGCGATGCTCCCATCCGGAGCGAATGATATCCGTACGAACTTTCCGAACCGACTGGAGTTATTGTTCCTTTGCGTTTGCGCATTACCGAAGGCTTCCAGGATTGGATTTGCCTGTAATATTTGCCTTTCGAGGAGACCAAGCCTGCCCTTTGCAGTCAGAGCGAATCCACTGCCTGTTGTCGAAGTAGTAGGTGCATGTCCAAGCTTTGTAGAGTTGGTCCTCGGCAAGCCAGTGGAAGGCATATTTGAAAAGGATTGAGAACTGGGGAGAGTGGGTGAACGTGAATGTGAAGGAGTGGAAGGACCTTGATGCACATCGGTAGCGATGGCAGCCAAGTATTGAATAACTTTCTTCGTGCTTTCAGTCTTTCCAGCCCCAGATTCGCCCCTACCGCATAAATCAAAATTTGAACAGTATTACTGGCAATCGTGAATTGACTCACGTTATGAGAATACTTTGGTTCTCTCGTTCCTCACCCATATTTACCCATGCCCGTTCGGCAACAGCGAAGATGTGGGGAGCATTTTCGTCTCTTCGCTTGCTGCGGTATTGATGTATAATTGCATCAGAGTATAAAGGTAGACTTTGATAAGGATTGACCGCAACCAAGAATAAACCCGAATACGTCTAGACAAACGATCCTGAGTATAATGCAGGAATAATTTCGAAGGACATACATATATCGCGCCTGATCCAAATCGCAGGCGGAGATTGTGAACAACACTAGCTTCGTTGAGGAATGTGAGATCCGCGATGTCGTCTACGCGGTCAAACTTTGGAGGATTCATCTTGGAAAGAGTAAACAAAGGAACCCTTCGAATCTAAAGTAGTGGTCTCATTGAGGAAGTTGTAAGATAGACACACAAGATATACCACTTACCTCGCCTCCGGCCGCCATTATAATGTCACCATACTCGCCGTCCTCGTTGTGGACCCATCCTGCAAGATAACCTTCTTTATCATCAGGAACCCAAATCCACTTCTTCTCGTTGAACTCCGCTTGAGCTGCGGCTGCCCGAGCTGCTTCCGCACTCTGAGAGAGTCTCGGTGTAGGCATGGGAGTTTATAATGTATCAGCACGTCCAAGGTCACCAGCGATTGATTCTCGGTTGGTTGATATATTATCACTGGCGGATTCAGAATTGATGCCGGTATGGGACGCACAGATGGAGCAGGATATTGGTTGAAGCGAGAGTTCTTTGCTCCTGCAAAAGTCTCTGAGGATGTAACAAGAAAAACGAACGCGTACAATGAAGGTCGTACACTTCAGAAGTGACTGTGAGAATTTGCGCGCTTGTTTGGCGCTATAGACCAGTGGTTCCCCGGCCGGAAACCTTTGCAATGTCTGTCAAAGGAAGTAGGGAATGTGATGAAAGATCCATTATTTTTTTGTCTCTCTAGTTTCTCAGTAACGAGATTATTCGAATTTTTTTCGCTTTCACAAAAAAATACCAGTCTGTCAGAGACTCAGGCTACCGATAACAGCGAACAATCCATAACGGATGTGCTTTTGGGAAAATCCCGATTGTATAAAGGCATCACTGGTGAGTTTTCTTTTACTCTTCTCAATGACCAGTTATGGTCGGTGGTGTATAAGTGATATTTGATTGATTGAATACTTAAGTCTATGCACATGTTCAAGTTCGACCGTTGATGTGGACTTTCAGGACGCGCATCTTTACCTCGTTGCATTATCAGCCACAGCTATGTTTCCGCCCACTTAAAGTATTCCTGTCCAGGTCTCAACTAGATCCACCACACAAATACCGAGCTGGTCATTTGCAGATGAAGCTGCGTTCCCGGCAGATATTGGAATATATTGCTTTGTAATCATCTTGATTACTTCCTGTGCGACGAGTCCTCCGAGGAAGGCTGCGGTAGTCGGAAGATCAGCAGAAGGCGCGCGCGCACTATAATGATGCTGGTAAGCCTCAGCTTATCTTTACTACTATGATTGCGACTTACATCTCACCGCTGACGATACGCCACTCTGTCTCGGGAAGTTCGGTTCCAGGAGGTAAGAATGTCATGGCTTCGGCAGTCAGGAGATCCTTGAGCTTGTTTTTATCCAAATTTTCTGCCATTGTGGCGTCATTTGGGCCAGAAGAAGACTTAAAAGAGGAGAGAACATCCTTGGCACCTAGTCTACGAGCCGCGGCGAGCGCAAGATGTGTTGCGGTTTCCTTAGGATGCGTAGAAAGCTTGTCGACTACAAGAAAAAGATCAGTGACTAGCTCTGAGCACAAGCTACGAAGGAGTGCGTTTCATTCAAAAGTGCGAAGTAAGAATAGGCCAACTCACGTAACAGCTCCTTCGATCCTGGATCAACGTCCTTCCACTCGTTGCCTTTCAGAACCTTGAGGGCATGGGAATTTTTCAAAAATGCATCTATAGTTACATCGTCCGCGTCGACCTGTTCTCTGCTCAAATAATCCTTGAATACCTGCTTCTCTTTCTCCGATTGTGCCCTATACATTTTCTGTAATTTCACATATTCTTCCGTACTAGATTTCATGTCCGGCAGTGATAAAGTGAGCGGGAGCAAACCAGAAGGATACCGCGGTGAAGCTGGATTATTTTGAACGAAGTTGGCCAGGGCTGATATGAGGGCTGGGAAGGTTGATGCTGACGGGGGCAAAGATGTTGATGATGAATAAAGTGCGAAGAGTTCTTTAACTTCAATTGGTATGATAGTCGGTGTCCAGCACTTGAACGCTTGCGCCTCAGCTTCTTCAAAATTTTCTTCATCGAACTTTCGCATCATCGCACGGATGCGTTCTTTAAAGACCTTTTTTTCTACTGTAGTTCGGGGGCTACCTGTACCAGATGATGGACCAGTGACTGTTAGGAGAAGGGTCAATACACAAGTATGAAAACCCGTCAAAATGGACGTGCCTTGCTCGCGCTCACGGCGCCATTCTTCTAGGGCGCGGACGAGAATGACAGGGTAAGGAATATGTGCGTGGTCGGTAATGTCCATGGTATCAAGCGGAAGAGACATTGCATACTCGAGAAGAGCAGGGAAAGCCTGGTCCATCCGTAAAGAAGCAGAAGTTTCCGAATGAGATTCGATTACTGATGATTGGTAAGTATTCATCTTCGATTACAAGTTGAGCAACCTCACCTTGATGTTCCCGATAATGAATCGAAAACTCTGCTAAGAATCCTGCGCTGTTAACAACCACGAGGTGTGTTTCTGGCCAGAGCAATGCAGCAAGATCATTGAGGACATTGGAATCGACATTGTGAGCAATAACAACGTCAAAGGTTTTCAGCCACCCTTTGTCACTTTTCAACACTTCTTGGATATCTCGCACATCAGCAACACCCTCTACTCCATCGTTCATCTCCAACAGTCCCTTGACTGCCTCCTCGGCTCTGGACTTGCCTATACTGAAAAATCCATCCAGAAAGAAGTTGTTGCCCGCGTCAGCGCCAGTAACCGCTCCGTCGTCCATGAGAGTGAAGTGGCCTAGTCCTGGTAAGACAAGATTCTTCAATATACTCGTAGCCGTAGCCGTAGCAGGGATAACCAAAATTCGAGCAGATTCGAGAGCGGCTTGTCCTGAGGCTGCCCAAAGTCGGAGTTGTCGGTCATAGCGACGCGTTTTGGGATCGGGTACCCCAGATGGTGCTTGAATAGATGTAGTGGCCGTCTCAAGGGATTGGGAATCGTTCATTGTAGACCGTCAGACTTAGATCAGGCTCAGTAAGAACGCAAAAGACGTGACTGTTTATAATGAAAAGTTTGAATTGGTTGACTACGTATGCTACATAATAATGTAAAACACTTTATTCATCTACAGATACATACAGGAGTAGACTTTACGCTACAGAGAACAGGGATCTTCAGCTCCGTACTACAGATACATTGCTAAAAAAATTTTACAATTAATAACAAACCATTATATCACCTCTTGAAGCTATGAAAAAAATAACAGCGCAGCAAGATCTAAGCCACACATCCACCTCCCGCACATCCCACCCACGCGTTGAAGTTGAATTGCTGTGGTGTTTTGACAAACTCGAAACCTTGGCTGGATGCATCTAAATCCATCACGGTATCATCATCTCCACGCTCGACCACTGCTCGCATGCTCACGCTGTCCATTGCATCCGGGACAGAGATGGGGATGGTGATTTTGCTGAGGCCAGCGGGGATAGAAAATGTCTGTTGAGCAAGTGGGGACCCCGTAGACGAGTTGGATGAAAATGGGATGATTTGCAATGTGACGTTAGCGGGTTCGGATAGAAGAGTGACAGCCCACATGGCGTCAAGAACCTGAACAAAATCGATTTAGCTGCTTGTTTCAGTGTGCAGAAAGGCACCTACCAGTTCGCTACCTGGCACCCTACCGACATTATCCGATGTTGCATCGGCAGAAGCAGGATGAGTGCGAGACCACATCACAATACGTTCCTCGTTCAACGAGATAGACGGATACGAACCATTTTTGAAGGCAGCGGCATAATAAGACGTCAGAGAAAGCCATGCTGCATCGCAGGTATGAGTATATCCAAGTATCATTCAAAAAAAATTGCACGAACCAGTATGGTTCATTCCATTTGTCCATGTTTCACTGCCAGTTGGCAAAGCACCTTCTATTGGGCCTACATAATGTGACTCTCCATAATCGTTCCAGGAGATAATCTCTACGATATCTACTTGGTCGGAGATCGAAGGTTGGGAACTCGCGTTGGAAGAATTTGTATCCGAATTGTCTCCAGAATGTACCTGAGCAGGAATTAAAGATTCCCAGCGTTTGGAGTAAAGATGTTGGTCTGCAAGGTAAAGAAACTAGAAAACCAAATGAGTTTCAAAAATCGCAATCAAAGCGAAGGGCAACCTACATTTTTATTGAAAGAGTTCTTACCAAAGTGAGTAAAGAACCAAGGGGATACCGCGGCTATGTAGACATTGTTTTCTGAGGATGCATCAAGAAATTGACTATCTGAGTCGGTGGAGCCGATGAAATTGCTCAGTGCATCCTCAAGATTCAGCAAACCAGAAGATGCATTCGTGGATGAAGAGTTTTCGCCTAAGCCAAGGTTAGAGAGCTTCCCAATTGCATTTGTAGTAGTGTTGACCCCGAGTAGATTTTTGAGAGTTGAAGACAGTGAAGTGGAGGATGAACCAGTAGAATCTGTTGTTAACTCAATGGGCCATCCACCGTTCCACTAGTGATACGGCATGATCAGGAAAAAGAAAATGAGGCAACAAAAAGCACACACATTAAATGTACCATCTACGGCGCCCTGAAACTGTGACATCTGATTCGGAGCAACGAAGAAAGAAGGGACAAAGGTCATCTTTCCCTGCAGATCGAGATGTTGTGCAAACTGTGTACGCCAGCCATCGGCAACTGACGCTTGGCCAAATTTACACGATTCGCCAGCAAATGTAGACACAAGCGGTAGCTGTGTAGATGATCCACGGGAGTACCGAAGTTGATTCGGATGAGAGAGATACGTCGTGACCAGAGCGCGTAGAGATGTGGCATCATTTACGGTTGAACAAGGCAGGATGCTGTAGATATATGAGAATGGTTTTATGGAATAGATGAAAGTTCGTACGACATATCCAGAGAGAAGAACATCTTGAAATCTAGTGACGAATTTTGAGCAGCAGCGTATCTACATATATAGTATCTAAATATGTCAGACGACGATCAAGGTCCAGTAAACGCACGCATCTGCGACCCTCGCCGGTTGCCATATATCACTTCCCATATTGAGTGCAAAACCGTCTATGCCAGAGGCATGGGCAAGTTTGATATCGTTGAGCCAGTCTTGAGAAGTGTATGGAAAAGTATTCCCAATCATGTGGTGAGCGACTACATATTTTTTATTCGATGCCGTCGTATTATTGGTAGATAAAGATGTCGCAGACACCGTCGAGCTTGCTCGAGTAGAAATATGTGTGGAGGTGTGGTTCAGAAACGGAACTGGTAGCGCGTAAGCGAAAGCAAAGAGCGAGAAGATAAAGAGAGTCGAAGTTTGCATGTCGTAAAAGATCGTAAGGCTCAGCCAAGTGGAAAAGGAGAATTTGGGGAAGGTCGTTGGGAAGGGGAAGTTAGGGAAAAAAGACGTACCGGGACATTATAGGCGTTGAGAGTACAATGGTGAAATACAATGAAAGCTCACCGAATGAAATAAGCGCTCAATGACCTAAACACGCCAAAATCCAAGTGTGCCTTTTATCCTCATCAAAAGCTCTCTTCGACATGATTTGGAGTCAAAGCCTGGAAAACAGGTCAAAGATAAAAGACATTGAGATCCAGAACGAGCAGCCGGAAATTTTGGAATTTTATCAAGGATTTGAAGACAACTTTGTTCAGCACCATTGACTCAGCCTGATCTATTCCAAGTATGTAAAATCCAGGTTGAAGCCCTGGTAAACAGTGTTGGACGGTCACTAGGTCGGGTCGACAGGTCAAGGTCGGCTTTTGGTGACATGTCACCCGACGGTCATGGCCATGAGAATCCGACCCGACTTTGACCTTGATAGCCGCCGTTGAGCGCAACAGTACAAAAACCCAGTAACCGAAAAGAAACCACAAAAACCGGTGACCGAATTTTGATTCTCGAAAAAATCAAACTCACGAGCCACACAAGTTCATCGCTTGAGCATTCTCGAGTTCCTGGAATCCTCTCACATAACATTTCTCCATATCTTCAGATTCTTTTCTCATCTATACTTCCGTTTTTTACTTATACCGAAAACGCACTTCATGTACCTCAGTCGTTTACTTACCGTAACCATCTGAGGCTCGATACTTATCTTAGTCTCTCGTTCTAACAAAAAGGCAACCAACGAGCCGTATGATAAGTATCCAAAACTGAATTTCCACTAAATTCACATCATACCACTTCCCTTCTGTATGTACATAATCCAAGTTCGTTGCAACAATATAACCCTTGACAACGCACTCATTTTCCTGCTCCCTGCTCAGCTATTCGCCGAGCACTCATGCGTTCACACCTCAAGGTCTTTAGTTTCTTCAAACATTTCCTGGCGCACTTGACAGACGGAGCGTCGGTTGCGAATCTTCCCCCTGCAATGATTGGAAAATATAACGTCTCTTTCCTTCTAGCTGAAGTCCCACTTAGATTGGCCCAATCGGTACGTCGCTAACCTATCACCGTAATGGCTAGCCACCGAATATAGAATGATTAGCTCATTCCTACTTGTTACTCTCTCCTCTCTCCTAACAAAACCCTCTTTCCCGGTATTGCCGACGGAAATGTCCCTCTATTCATAGAGCTTGGTCGGGAAGCAGATGCTGGCCTCCTTTACTCAACTTTGAGAATTTCCAGGAAGCCAAATTCGAGGTTCCTAATGTTCAGCGTCTTGACAACTCTGAAGCTTCCTTTCTTTACAAGAGGATGGTGAGACCTCCGTATATTTTCATGCGCATGAGTCCATTGAATGAGAATCACCTTGTAGAGGTGGATCGCCGTAGACAATGAACTTGATGCCATCGGATCGCTGGTGAGAGTTTGTGATTTATTTCAGTCGTCCTGAAGGAGGAATCTCGTCCACAGGTGAGGAAGAATAACAGATAGATTTCGGGTTGAATACCTCTGTCGATGCCTTTTCTCCAGCAAATAGCAGCATGTCGACCACATACGATTACTCCATTGTCAATGCCATTGACGCATTGCTTACACCGTTACGGAAAGGCGGAAATTTTATATGGCCCTTGGAGACGTATGAGAGCATAGGTAGAATGCCATGGTTTGCGGAATATCTTACCTGTGCACAACACATCTACAATTGGACTGCGCAGGATGGGTCATCTTTTCTTCAAGGTAAGTGAACATCTGAGAGACCGTATAATGGAAACTCATTGCAAAACACTGGGCAGGAAATGTGACTCTGTATCCCCCGTTTGCAGGCCCTGGAGTTTCCACACCAGTCACATACCCAGTCTAAGTTGTTAATGGCGTTTTTGAATTTAAAATTGTGGGTCCTTTGGTTTGCGAGTTTGTGTGAGACCGTATGAGGTCTGTTATCCCGGAGGTAGACATATATGCACGAATTATCCTTCTGCGAGGAGTTATTGCATTTCGACCAGAACCTACAGACAGATCCTACATTTCCCTACACCCGTACTAAAAACAACATGTAAGCAAATTGACACGCCGCCTCAATCAATAAGAACGATATCCGACGCCGACGAAGCCCTGGGCTGATGGTAGCCGTTGAACTGTTCAGCACAGGATCGGGCAATACAAGGGAACGTAAGGAACGAAGGAGAAAAAGTCCGTTTGCAAAAAAGAAATAGAAGAAGATTACGTAGTATAATGCTCGAGAAAGATAGAGGTAGGAGGATAGGATTGTGAATATTACCCTACAAGAATAGAGGTCAGAGAGAGAGGCTGCCAGTAGGGCACAGTACATACCCAACAAATTTGTAACCAGAGTAAGCCACGATGTCGACTGCTTGTTTACTAGCCTGGACATTGAGGAGATAGCACCCTATATAGACGAATAGGAAATCTACGATGACAACAGCAAGGGCGGAGGACGCGGACTCTCCGAGGATCTAAAGACAGAATGAACATAGGGTCGAGAAGGGAAAATGATGGATACCTTTGGGTGAAATCTGGACTGTAAACCAGAATGGAATGCAGATATCAGGATATATGTCACAAATGCCATTACTAAGGATTTAGATTTAGATTCTATTTGGGAGGAAGAAAGAGCGAACGTACACGGTATGTAGAGATCGGGACTGTTAATATCATCTCGTGGATCCTGATACTCGGTCTGCCCTTGTTCGGAGCGGTGAACACGTCGAGACCACGACTTATGCGTCCACGGGAACACAACCAGCTTTAGCTTGTGAATCACATACGAATTCGATACGTTGAAGTGGTGCTTAACGCTTGAAAGAGGAATTATGCCTCCAAACTATATCAAAGCTGATGAGTAGTGCTTTCGAGCTGAAGAACACGTTCCAAACATTTTTCTGGACATATTCTTGACCGGCGGCAACTGCACTGCTTCCGAGTTGCATTCCAAACTGAGCAGTAGCATCGTTTACTCCCCATGCTGCAAAATCGGGTTGAGGGACAAAAGACGGCTGATGTGGTGGTAGCGGGTGCAAAGAGTGCTGCTGCTGTTGCTGCTGCGAGTGCTGGAAAGGGGAAGTCATGTAAGCTGGCACATGTTGCTGTTGTGGTGGGGCGGCTTGCTGTTGAGCTGGGCCGGGTGAAGAGGAAAATCGTTGGTACCCATTAGGCGAACCAGGAGTGGAAGGAGGCTCTGGTATATACGCAGGATGCGTGGGGACTGGATGGCGAAGTGGAGGAGGAGATGACATTCGTTACTTCTAGCAGTATGTGCTTTAGGCAGAGAAAATATATGTAGACTGGAACGTGGAAGAACGTGATTGCTGCAAACCCTAATGTAACCCTAACACGTCACATAAATGGAAATGGGTCGACCACAAAATATTGGTTTCTATTGAGCCATGTCGGTCCAAGTCACCTCTTTTCCTGCTATTGCAAACGCGCCTCTAGTAGGTCTTGCAGAAGGTAATGGCACATTTAACAACCTTCACCTTGCTGGGCTTGTCCTTTTTGTCCCTTGGTTGTTGAAGAGACTTCTTCCGTTGGTCAACCGCGGAGGCTTCAAGACGTATCTTTTCCTGTTGCTCCTCACGGGACTTCCTACCACACTTGCCTACTGGATGGTTATGAGCCGCATTGGCAGTCGTAAAAACGAAAAAGTTCGATTGCCAGGTAAAAACATCGAAGAGTACATAACTATCAAAGATCCCGAGCTCAAGAAACTCTACAACGGCAAGCAAAAGATCCCCATGCAGGTCTTCCATGATGCTCATTTCGAAGGAAAGATTGAATTCAATGGTGAGCCTTCTTGACACGTCAATAATTGACAAATTCCTGAGCATTCTGGTGTTTACAGGCGACGTTCTTGAAATCATGGAGCAACGTCATGACTGGGCGACGTTCATCATGACCTGGCCTCTTTTGAAATATGTCCTCACAGTGCTCGTTCCCGATGTCATTACCCATTCTCGGGAGCAGGACTCAGACCAGGTCACTGAACATTACGATCGTGGCAACGACTTCTACTCGTGGTTTCTTGGACCTCGTATGATATACACCTCTGGCGTTATCCTGAATCCTGACGAGAAAGAAACCCTTGAGCAACTACAGGATAACAAACTTGCCATCGTTTGTTCCAAATTGGACCTGAAACCGGAGGATAGGCTGCTCGATATTGGTTGTGGCTGGGGAACCCTCACCGCGTATGCTGCCAAAAATTTTGGTTGTGACGCGACTGGTGTCACTCTTGCTAAGAACCAGACCGAATTCGGTAACAACAGGATCCAAGAAAACGGCATCGCCTCCGACAAGGCTCGTATCCTCTGCTGCGATTTCCGTGAGATTGCCGAGAAGCCCAGTGGAAGTTACACAAAAATTGTGTCTCTCGAAATGGCTGAACATGTTGGTATCAGGCGTTACCAGACATTCCTCCGTCAGGTCTACAACCTTTTGGACGACGACGGTATCTTTGTATTCCAGGTTGCTGGAATTCGCCAATGCTGGCAATACGAGGACCTCGTCTGGGGCTTGTTTATGAACAAATACGTTTTTCCTGGTGCCGATGCCAGCTGTAGCTTGGGATGGGTCATAAATCAGGTATGTGCAGCGGCCCTGTGATTGCGTCGAAACTCACTATTCGCTCAGCTCGAAAAAGCCAACTTCGAAGTAAAGAACATCGATGTCCTCGGTGTACACTACTCTGCTACCCTTCATCGCTGGTACGAAAATTGGCTCTCGCACCACGACGAAATTGTTGCCAAGTACGGCGACAAGTGGTACAGAGTTTGGGCCTTCTTCCTCGCATGGAGTGTCATTTCCAGCAGGTGAGTCGACGCTATAAAATGCGCAGCAGGTCTTTTACTCAAAATCGGGTTCGCTTTATTAAGGCAAGGAAGTGCTTCTGTGTTTCAAATCACCTTGCACAAAAACTTGAACGCCTATCACCGTGTTGGTGGAGTCAAATCCCATGCTTCCATCCATGTCAAGCTTGAAAAGGAGCCTGAGTGAGCGTTGTTATCATCTGATCATTCAAAGTCATTCAAAACAGTTCTCTTGCTAGACTCATATCATGATATTGAACGTACGGTGTAGGATGTGTGTCTGCAACTTGGGTAGACCTAGAAGGGGCAGGTTTCAATTGCATGAAAATTACCATAATTCCTCGTACATCTTATCGGTTGTCACAGTATTTTAATGAGGTTCGAATAGTTGATGTCCATGATTTTCATCGAAGTTGAACAAGACTGGAATTTTGAGGACACTGTTCTGAAATGGCTGGTCACGAACTCTCCACTTGAGATCTGAGTACTCGTCGAAATTGCACACTTCAAAATGGAGTCCTTGTAATGCGGAGAATTTTATTTCTTGTCCTACAATTTGAATTCGGAGAATAGTAAAGACTGAACTCTATGTGTTTGCAGTGATACACAGTAAACAAGGTCACCAGCTAAACAGACGCCGGAGGCAAATTGAGCGACGAGTACGTGGTAAGAAATCATGGGGGGCGCACACATCGAGCATGGAACACAGCACTATGCGATCTACGCGGGCGGGTACAGTTCCTCCTTCAGAGCAATTCCTAAAGAATGGGTTCGTTTGGTCTGACATGAGGGAAAACAAAAAATGAACGAAAGCCCATACCTAGCTCCTCCTTAAGTCCTTTCAGTTCTGTCAAATACGCCTCGTACTGTGTTTTATTCTCCACTTTCTCCTTGATACCCTCAAAAATCCGAACGGCAGTAGAGTAGTCGTTCACTCTCCTAGCGGCCTTCACTGCAGCCTCGATAACCTCTGGGCTTGGAACCAAATCATGCGCGAAGCAGTTGTTGAGTCCACGTTGGAGCTCAAACAGGTCTTCAGCATTTTGGAAGAAGGAAACGTAGCGGGCGGAGAATTGCTCAAATGATTCTTGAGCATGGGCGTGGGCGAAACGAATGAGCGTAGGAGTAGAGCGCGCAGTAGTTGAAGGACGAGCTATTGCTCTGAAAGCGGTGGTGAGAGCAGGGCGCATCATTCTGGAGTGGTCAACGTTCAAGAATTGTTGTCGGAAAATATTGGAAGAAGCCGGAGTAGATATCACGGCCTGGATCCTTACTCTGGACATGTTCTCGGCCTTCGGCCCGGAACCTTTTGCCGTGAACCACCACCATCGCCCGCTAGCTCTTAATCAAGGATGTCCCGCCCAATGAACGATGATGAAGTTCTTAATGAACTCAACAAGATGGTAAGTCACAAGCCTATGCTCTTGCTTCCGCGGCTCACACTGTAATGCCTAGGTTGCTTTCATTAGGCAGGAAGCACTTGAGAAAGCTCGGGAGATCAAAGTCAAAGCCGATGAAGAATTCGCTATCGAGAAGGCCAAACTGGTGAAACAAGAGCAGCTTGCTATTGATGCACAATATGAGAAGAAGCTCAAAGGCGCTCAAGTGTCCCAGAAGATGTAGGTTTCCCCTCGTTTCAGACATCACTTTGTGCTAATCAATAATTAGTGCCCAATCAACACTCACCAACAAATCACGTCTACGTCTACTTCATCGCAGAGAGGAGCATCTCCAAGACCTGTTTTCAGCTTGTCGCAGCCAAGTCGTTACTCTATCTTCATCTGACACAAGTACCGATTTTTCGTGTTCAATACGGTTTCTGATTAATAGTTTCGTGTTTTCCAGATGCATACTCCGAGTTTCTTGTTGGGGTTTTGTCTCAAGGATTTCTCTACTTGATGGAGTCCTCTGTCGTCGTGCATTGTCGCAAATCCGACGCTACCGTTGTAGAAGACGCAGCATCGGCTGCTGCTGATCAATATAAAGAGACCTCTGGAAGGGATATCAATGTCGATGTCAAGGGAACGTTATCCGATGATATGTATGTCGATGACACTGTTATTTCATCCACTTGTGCTCACTCACGCCGAATTTCTTTGAAGTGCTGGTGGCGTGAAGCTCGTTTCAGGTTCTGGTCGGATCACCCTTGATAACACATTGGATGAGAGATTACGGCTGCTAGAAGATCGAGTGAGTTCATCTCTCAAACCTTATGTGTCCTCGACGACCCTAGAACGACATGTTCAGATGCTTCCCGAAATTCGCAAAGATCTCTTTGGTCCAAATGAGAATCGCAAGTTTTATACATGAGAGACATTGCTTTCCGACATTGGAGACGAGAGATTAGAGACGAGACAGGGTTGCTAATGAATTTGCACCAGCTATGGATTCTACGAACGTCACAATTCACGTTATACCACCATTTGAACAGCAACTACCAAGTTCGTATTTGGCAAATACAGTATTCAGATTCTCCTCTTCGAGTACCTGTATAGTTACAGCTGTTTGTACTACGATGCATTCGCCTTTTCACCTCTCAAGGACCTCCTTGTAGGGCAAGTATATTTGCCACCGCATGCTCAGCAGCACTCATAAGTGCGCCGTGTGGATTGCCCATAGGCAGTCGCGGCATCTACAAAAAGGGGTTAAAAATGTAGCCTTCTGAGAGTACAATTGTAGAAACTCACGATTGATGCCTGCATTGTTTGATAAGTTTGCTTGAGTATGTTCTTTTCAACTACAAGATGCGACCAGTACACTCACATCAATAACGAACAGATTGTCCGTCCCTATCACCTTCGCGTTCTCATCCACGACCTGCAAGATGCTATTGGAACCGACCCAATGGTTGGAATTCATCGTACTCTGCCATCGTTTGGTAAGATTTCAAACTCCTTGCAAATTAGGGACCCACTCGATCATAAGCATTCACTAGCAAACGTATATCATGAAACCCTTAGTTATCTTGAATTTTCGGTGCAACCTACCGTATTGCTGCATAGTCATCGTATCATCGGGAGTGATCATTGTCAAGCCAGGAACTATGCAAATTGTCAAAGTCATTGAGCAGTGTCCGCTATCAGTTACTCACTACTAGCCATATTCGAAACAATATCCTCGAGGCCCTGGAGTAGCACTGGCTCATCGCCTACAATTCACGAAGGAATGAGTACGCATTTGAGTATACTATTTTGAGGAATACCTGGATCCTCAAACCATGGATCAATCAAAGCTTGAGGCCTTAGACTAGCATCAATGCCGATGCGCCCACGGGAGGTTATCCCTGTAGACCTGGAAGAGAAATGAACGATACGGAATTGAAGTTTCGAATGCAAGGCTTACAAATAAGCTGTTATAGTGAATATTGTGCTAACAAAACTATGATCTTCCATGCGGACTATGTAATTGAACGAGACTTGCCTGGCATTGTAAGTCATTGTAGTATTGATTGAGGCAGCGCCAGGGCGGGCAGTCCCTTGTAGCTGTTACAGTAGGCTCAATTTTACAGGAGGCAAGGATCAGAAACGCAAAGGTTACTCACGTATCTGACTACGTTGTCAGTGATACCACCGTAAGCTCGCCAGAAGTTCAGCCTAAGAAAGGAAGGTAAAAAGGACATTTCTACAAGGTCTATTCTACACGACGAACCTAGGAGAAGCTTGTGCCAAAACACCAGATTGGTTTTCAAGATATTGTGCAGCATCAGCTGGACGGGGATCAGCCCATACTGTGGCCCAGTTATCATATGCATCGACGGATGGATGAGTGAAGACCAGCTACAATTGTCGTTGGTACGTATATATTGAGAGTACGACAAAAACGAACATTGATCGATGGATTGTCAGAAACCTGTATGAGTGTTTAAATACCTCACAGGAAATTCAAAGAGGCTTTGTGACTTACGTTGTAACCCACAGGCAAGTCAATCCAATCTGCTTGTGACGGTAGTTGAGGACCGTAAGTAGGATCATTGCTTACAATTTCCAACATATCAGACGGTCCGATCCCACTCAAGAAAAGGATTCTTGGTGAGCCATAGGAACCGGCTGAGAGAATGACTCTTCCATTGGGATTGAGAGGTACATATCCGTTGGGACCGATAGCAGTGTTGTTTGTTTGAACACCGAGAATTGAGGAACCATTTCGAACGACATTTGAGACATAGGTATACATCTCCATGCGAAAATTCGAACGAGCTTGAGCAGTTTGGAGATAGGTGGCTACAGGACCTCCCCGTTTTCCGTTCAGGAACTAGAAAGATTTCGTATGTAAGCTCTAAAGGGATATAACTGAGGCTCACATCATAGGCGCTGTAACCATAGGCATGATCCTTGAAGTTAGGATTGCTGTTGATTGTGATGTTGCTGTAGCCTTGACCGTTCAACAACTGACCCACGACCGAAGACACTTGCTCTAAATATCGCTCGCCATCCGTAGATGGATGGTCCGTGCTGGGAAGCCTCTGCTGCATCATAGAGACATAGGGGTCATGCGCGCCATTACTCCAAGACAAAGGCCAACCGGTTGCGGTTGAGAAGTCGTTGCTGGTTGGTATCCAGTATAAGCTACTTGATGTTGAGTATGATGGAGAACTAAATGAAGCCATCATAACTCACGCCCCGTTCACCGATGTTCCCCCGCCGACCAGACATCCAGCGAATACAGTGATGTCTGCGTTGGAATAAGAATATCTTGAACAAGAACCACATGTTTCCACTGACCATCACACCACCAAAACTCATCTGAGTCCGTGAACATCGTTTCAAATAAACCTGGGATGTCGAATTTCGTGAGCTGCAGGGAAATCTGTGAACTTTGATCGTGTAGAAGAGAAAGGTCATACATTGTACCCTTGAGCCCATGCTGGGGCGTATCTGCCTCCAGTTTCCCATGTGCTCGGCCCTCCCCGCTCAAGAAGAAGTACATTCTTGCCGGCTTCACTCAACCGATCTGCTGCAATAATTCCACCAGGTCCAGCGCCAACGACTGCATTTTTCAAGTCAGAATCATTCTGTCACATACAGAAGATTGTTCTTCCTGACCTATATAATCATAAGGAGTGGGCTAAACAAAAATGAATACGAATCTACATAGATACACAGAATGTAACTTACAGCAACAGTAGGAGTTGAAGTTGTCGTTGAAGTTGTCGTGGTTGTCGTAGTTGTTGTACTTCCCCCACTTGACCCAGTACCTCCGGCTGCCCAGTTGTTGTAATCTGCCGCTGAGGCGTGAGCGGCAGAAAAGTTAGAACCATAAAATCCAACTGCGGCTTTTTAGAAATGTATATGTTCACATAGTAGATTTAAGTCACTCACAGTCAGTGTGTTCTTGAAAATCAGTGTTGATATCAGAAGGATCGTCTTCATGTCCATATGCGAAAGGTCAGACTAAGTGAAGCGGATGTTATCTCGCCCATCGCTCACCAACTGGGATAGAAGAAAACACCCATGCGGGAGCAACAAACGCATTCGTATTCAAACTTCCCCCATCCCATACTATATATAACGTCAGAACACAAAGAATAGATAGGCATTGTGTGTACAAGTCAAGTCGTACCTGTGCAATTTTGGCAACGATAGACCCACTTCCAGTGAGTAGAATTCACTTTGGTCGATGGGAGGTTTGTGATAATAGGTCCAGCATACGGGCTGCTTTCAAGTCAGCGAGTGGAACACAGAGTCGATCTGGAGTCACATACACTGGTTGTATATAATCTCTGTCAAGGTTAGCTGTGAGCCACCGTGAAGTGGGAGAGAAGTTATTTACTTACGTAGCAAAGCGATTGGTGCCCATGACCGTGTTTCCGTTGGCCCAAGCCATTAAGAGCAGGTTGTCTACCATTTCGCCACCAGGAGAAACTCCAGCCCAACCAGTCGCAATAGGGGCAACAATCTCGCCAATAAATTCAGTAGATCCTGCGGAAATGGGAGGGAAAACATAGCCGTGGGTGACCTATACAGAGTTTTTCGACATTAAAATAATACGTTGGGAATTGAACGATATGGCTATCTATGCTCACTAGATGCACTGGGTCAGTGATACCCTTTTGACAGAGAATTCAGTGAAAATCCAAGGACTTGACCAATTCTGCGTACTCACCCAGAATGTAATACCGTTATCTGGGTCTACATATTCTGTCGCCGATTGAGCAATACCTAAGAGCAAGTTTTGGCAATCGGTTGGCCAGACGGTTGCAAAGTCACTCACCACCTCCAATAAGTGACAGGATACTCAGTGCTATACATGAAAGCATTGTATACCGGGGACACGACGATGGTCATAACGGAGAGTTTCTTCAATTTTAAGTCAATCGTATTTCTCCTTAGACGGCATTGGGCAAAGCCTAGATGAGTGCGAGGTAGTTCCGACTATATTCGGTTCGCGTATCACGTTCCAGTTGGATCGACTTTGAAGGAGATGCAGATATTGCTTCAAAGTAGACTACCAGAGACACAGATTAAAAATCGCGGATAAGAATCGGATATGTTTCTCGCGTGATCCCGGTGTGTCGTGGTCCTCACATGAACATCGGGAGAAGATATGAATAGCCCATATCAGAGCCTCCGCCACATGTAATTACTGAATTATGTTTTGTGTCGCGACCGATGAAAACCCGATCAATATCCACTGCCTTGAAAGTTGTTACTTTGGTCTGAAAATAAGCGAATGAACATGGCCCATACTACTTTCCTCAAACATAGGTCATAGTAGGTAGAAATCCCATGGTCGCCTAAACTTATTACTGGAATGCATATGATACCGAACTGAAAATACTAGCCTTTGAAGTTTAAGCCTGGGCATTCATTTGAAGAAATCATGGGTAAATCTTGTATGAGGTTTTAAAATATTGCATTTTAGCAAGGCTTGAAGAAACTCCCTGCACGTTGGATATTGGATAGATCGTTTTCGACATAGATAGATGTTATTCTGAAAGTTAGGTTCGGAACAAGTTGTAAAACCAATTGCCCCAAAAGACATTCCCGGTGAAGGAATTCAGTTTCTTGATCTCAAGAACAGACCCATTTATATAACAGTGAGAGCCTCATACCTATACCATTTTTTCACAAAATCAGTTCAGTAATAGACAAGGTTTAATGTAGATCCGTTTAATATTAGAGCACAATATTATTTACACAGTATAAGAGCATTTTTATGATGTGCGGTAATAATGATCCAGACTGGAAAATATGAAAGTACAAATTCTCAGATTATCATGCGGGCTTCGGAAATGCACCAGGTATTGTTTGTCTCCTCCTCTCTGGATGATGGAAGTAAGTCCCATACCGAGATGTTCGAGATGGACTCGCTGCCACTGGAGCGTCTTCATCCTCGGATACTGCTTCGCTTCTCTCATCAGCATGTTCCGTTTGAATTCTCTGTATTTGTTCTATACTTTCCACTCCATAGTCCTCTTCATCGCTATCAACATCTTCCGCCAGCCAATTCTCATCGTCAGGCATCATAATGATACCAGTAGCATGATCGAAGCTGAGTCGATGATGGATGGCGTTGGGCATGGTCTGTGTCCGCCTTTCAGGGGGAGATTGGGCGTCTTCCCAAGGATTCGAGCTCTCTGCAGCCGATCCAGGTATAGGAATGGTGGATATGTGCCGGCTCCTGCGCGCGACACTGGACCGTTTTCGAAGAGTGAGAACGACAGCTTGATGAGAGTCATTGCCTTGTCGAGGACTGCCGTTACCGCGATGTTCATAATTGGTCAGAGACTGGCCTTTCTTCAACGGAAGCCACGGTTCTGGCAAAACACCGTTGAGTACGGGATGTCCATAGCGCCGCTTGCCAGTGCTGAACATGAAATCATTGATAAAATCCAAATAGGAACGCAAGAAGGCGACTTACTTGAGTACTCCCCGATACCAATTAGCCATAGGCGGTTGGGACTAAATCGTCGTCAGTTCAAACAGCCAGTCAAGGCATAACACAACGTCATCATTTCTTACATAGTCTGTCCTTTCATCTTCTGGAGCAACATATAACGTGTCGTCGTTTTGAGCATATCTGCGCCGGTTGAGATTACTAGATGGTGGTAAAATGAAATATATAAGTAAAGGAAAATTGGAAGATCTCTGGATGTTCTGACCTTTGAGACCAGGTAACAGGGTGCCCCAGCTTCAGTCTCGCCACATCCGCCGATTCTTCACCTCGCTCGACCTCAAATACTGAGCTCAGGTTAACGTAGTCACTTAGAGGTGTCAATGATTTATGCAGCCACCAAGACCATATCATAGTACCAGCCAGAAGCGGAATAAGCAGTGATGAAAGCACGAAGGATTGCGACAGAAGAAAAAAGCCAGTCATGAACACAAGGAAAATCAAAACACCCCAAATGAGGCGAAGATATGTCAATGGCCAGGCTTGACCTTGGGATTCATATGGCTTATAAAACACTACGATCAACGTTGAGTGAGCACAATGAAGAGAAGAGTTGGAACATACCAAACAGCAGTTTGTACTTGTACACGACATAGGCTACACCAAAGTATATGGCTCCAAAAATAACGATGAGAGGTTGGACAACACTGTACAACATTGTGATGGTGAACATTAAGATGGCCTGTGGATAGACGACGCCGTAGTTGATCATAGGGGGCGCGTTAAGTTCGGCGTAATCTTGAAGTCGATGAACGGATGGGTACGACGAACCCTTAAAGATCTTACTTACCTCTTGGAGTCCTGGTAAAGAACAGTCGCATCACAATTCGAGGCACAATTACGCCAAGATTCAAAAGTTGCAGGGGCATGATTCCTAAACCTATTTGATAAATTAGGATAAGAAGATGAGTCACTGTATATGTAGGTCAACTATGATGAAGTAAATGGAACGAACCTTGCAAGATAGCGTACGAGAGAAAGAAATTCCTAGTGTCCCATCAATACAGAAGCATGCATCGGAGAAGTGTAACAAACCTAGCGCGACCTGATTGAAGAGACTTTGCAAGCTTTTCTGGAATCTTGGCAGGAAAATTAGCCAGATCCCGGACCAGCTGCCAGTAAGTGCTGGCAACGAGAAATATAAACACGACATTGACCAGGAGGAATAAATGATATCTAAGAAGCAATATTGGTCCTATGAACAGGAAAACAAATGAGATATGGTGACAGACTTTTTCATTAAGGAGTATTCAATCCAACTACGCGCACGGTATCCTTGTAGATAAGTCAGGCCTGCAGGCAGAAGTTTAGCAAGCTTGACTAAACTTTGGCGAAATGTTACCTTCAAGTGCAAAAGGGAGCAGAGCATTCAATGTGATCATTGCAACAGAGGGTAATGAATTTTGAACTAACGCCTGGATCTTGTCGTTCTTGTCAATTAGACCGGCAAGCCATGGTAGCGTCTTTTTTATCTCTTCGTAGGAAAGTAGACTAGCTAACGCAGCGATAGGTATCACCCAAAAGAAAAATAGGAGCGCAATTGCAGCCAGAATTAAAATGTCCCTAGCACGAAGGCTATGGTCAGAAGGCGTCATGTTGGTCCATATGATGTCTCGAGGCTCTGGGGAAGCGTACGTCACGCATTGAAAGGGATTTGATGCATGGGCAGTTTGAAGAGCAACTTGCTATAGGAGGTATGGTTAGTATATTGAACTCATCTGAAATGGTTGCGTACTGCGCTAGACATCTTTTCAAAGGTCACGAAAGCGGTTTTTGTAGCCTTGAATTTTCCTGTTCGTCTTCTCCTCTTGACTATTTCGTCAATTTCACTGAATTGGTTTTCCAAATACTCCAATGCGTCAACTTTGGGTTTGAACCATCCCGGCCGAATTGTCGGTCGCTGTCGATGGGGCACGACCAAGCGAGTAGTGGGTCCGCTCTCTGTATCTGGTTCTATAAGATTGACAACCGCGGTGTGTTCGGGATCGTATTCTTCTACTGTGCTGGGATTGCCAACATAAGCGGCCCAAGCCTTCTCCAAAGCCAACAAAGCCCGAGTTCGTTTATTCAAAAGACGTTCCAGACTGCCAACTTCCCGGACCACGGAAACGCTCTCCACGCTCATGTTCATGCTCTCGAAGTATTCTGCCAATGATCTTTCTCCACGAAGATGTTGCGGGAGATTTGTGACCATTACTGTACGAGCAGGTATGGAGTGTACTAATTCGAGGGAAAAGAGCTGCCGAGATCGAATGAAACGACGGTAGTTCTTGTAGATGAAGTAGAGCGAGAGACCAGTGAAAAGATACGTGAAAACCAAGTGGACAGAAAGGTAAGTGTTTGCATCGGAAATGAGACCCAGCCAGGTATTGTCGGTAGGGAGCGTAGAGTTCTTTGACGGTTCGAAGGAATACGACACAAACAGAGCGTTCCAGTCGTGATCAGCTTCATTTCCATCGTTGTCGTCTCCCAGCCTTTTATTATGCTAGGATGGGAGAGTTTGAATCAAGGCAATTCAAGTTGAAAGAGAAATGTCGATTCGCACCTTCCAGTTCAAAGGCATCAACGCAGTGGCAGCAAAGAAGGAGCAGACAGAGAACAGATAAAAAGCCATCTTGAAGAAATTCAGCAGCTTGTAGGACGCAAGTGTAAGAGGTTTAGGTGGGCTGCAAGAATCAAGCACATACCACAGCAGCATCCAACCCAACAATTTGTAACACAGTGAACTCTGAAGTCTTGATCGTAGGAAGAATCCAGCCGAAAAATGCTTGATGTGCATGAGCTTCATGAGGAGAAAAGCCTAACACGGAGTATGAGGGACATTCGGGAATCAGTCTCTGATGCAAGTACCCTTCAATTTGGTTCTCGGCGCAAAGAGAAGGGGCCAGCGAGTCCTTGAGTATGAGAATATCAGGAAAGATACGAGGCCAATGGACCCAGAAAGAATTAATTGAGTAGTCAACCAGGGTCCCTCGAATTTGACTGTGCAAAGTTGTTACACTTCGAGAACTCAAACAAGTGTCGTTGAACGTACGAGTAGGGGGGGAACCTGGGGGAAGGTCCGGCTGTGTCCCCTCAGCATCGTCAAAGAAAAGGGTATAGTATGAAGGTAACATCCTCTGCGCCGGCCTGCGCAAAGAGCAAATGAAGTCAAGTGATGCAGATTAGATAGCCGAGCATACATGAGATTAAACTACAAGGTACTCGTCTACAGTTAGAAGTGAATCGACCGAAAACGAATTCAGGCTCTCTCCTGAGGTCTTGGTAACGCTCGCCACATTCACACCGGCCAGACTCCCTTTAGCAATGAAGGCTACTTCAACAGGGAAAAATGCTCCAGCATCATCTCCACCGACGTTGAAAATGAGCGAGCCAGACCTGGTGTCTTCATCACTCGAGATAGCGGGGATAGTCCAAGCAATTGAGTGAGAAGAAGGATTCAAAGACCATTCACCAGAGTGCGAGGTCACAGTTGGATATGACCCTTCGCTAGAAGATTTTATTTTATTGTTCAACAAAAGACAGATGATAAAAGATAGGAAGAACATACGGCAAGGGAATGGAGATGACCACATCGTAGAGACTAACGTTCTCATTCTCGAGTTCGTACTCAATGGAAACTTCACAAGTACCATCGTTCGACGGCGAAGGCCAGCAATTTACTGGAACGTAGGTAAATGAGAAACGTGTTGAAACAAGAACGTGGAAAACCCACTAGACAAAGGGACGTTACTCTCGTCGGTTCCGTTATACCTCCATTTCAGAACCGCTAGACTTTGACCAACTGGGAAAGCTCTTGACGGGTCCTTCAGAGTGATCACGCGTTCTTTTCCAGGTGCAAATTTGGCAACATTAGGGTGCTGTTTGAACTGAAGACTGTTTCCAAAATCAGTAGAGGGGGGAGAAAGACCGATTTTGATATGCGCAAGATCAGCATCAGTTATGAGAAGATTCATATCGCCCTTAAGTTCCATTGACTGCACACCACCATCCCGGAGCAGAGAGAGCGAGATTTGTTCTTTCACTACGATATGAATGCTAACTAGAAGGTGAGTAATTGATCGACAAACGGGACTGGGAAGAGCCTACCTCTCAGCTGCTACTTCTGGAACACTTCCCCTCTCACTGGAACTAAGGGCAGCGGGCGAACTGACCGAAGGAGTGGGAGGAGCAGAAATTTCGGTAGAGATGGTAGGTGACGCAAGGACGTCCCCTCCCAGCGCGTCAATGAGTTCGGCCTGCTTGGTCTTTTTACTTCCGAGTTTCATACCGGAGCCCTTGAATGCGGGTGCGCGAGTAGTGGATGGGGTTGGAGAGGATACGGCTATACGGGATGGTGTCGGATCTGGTGCATCATATCTAGGGATGGGAGAATATCCAGTGACACCTCCACCAAGATAATTGCCTCCTCCGCCTGAGCTGGCGGTTCTACGTTGCTGCTCACGGCGTTGCATTTCCAACTGTTTGGCACGACGTTTGAGCTCTTCTTTGGCTTCGGCTTCCTTGTTCTGTGAACGAAGTTCAGTATCTGCTATCGAATCAGAGTCCATCTGAGTACCCTAGCAATGATCTCTTGAATCTTCTCTTCGTGACTCTCCATCTCGAGCACGCTTCGGACTTGCATCAGATTGACTTGCTCTCTGTATCCCATGCTGACGACTTCATCGAAAGCGCCAAGAATCTCGAATGACTTGCTCAAGATCTCTCGTTCGTCGGCTGTTCTGCACATATCCGAGACAACTCGTGCGAAGAGGTGAAGGGTATCGATGTCTAGCAGAATGTTGGAGGTTTTGTTTGTGATCAAAAGGATATACAAATCCTCAAGAGGTTGATATACAAAACGAACATCGGCGGTTTCGATCGTAGTGTGTTGGGTGTTAGTTGGAATGAGTTTTGGAAAGGACGCGAGAAGAGATTCAATGCGAGTTCGCGACATGTCGCGAAATTGACGAGAAATAACACCTAAAACTTAAATTAACATGCGCCTTGGCTTTCGGATATAGACTACCTTTTCCGCCTTTTGTGCATATTGATGCAGCGAGAACGACCTGAAAATTTTTGATCAGCGCAAGCAGAGGAAGTAAGGTCTGTTCCTCTACCATTCTGAAAGTTAAACGGTTGAAGCTGAGAGACGTGGTCTGAGTCTAGGTTATGTAGTGTTACGTAATCTAATATACAGTACTGTTATTAGTTAAGCGCTCGTTAGAACCCTTTTTGAACTACAAGAACGCTACCTCTCCAGAAGCCATGAACGATACAGCATCAATGACTGGTCTTCTTTCTTTCCCGGCCAGTGACCCATCTTCTTCTGCAGAAATTTTAGGTCACACTTCTCCGATTCCTTCATCTTCCCGGCAACTCTTGAGAGATAGACTCTTCATTGGAAATTTACATCCTACAGTAGACGAGTAAGTCGTTTCTCTAGGGAAAAGGCTTACTGAGATCATGTGTCATAGGTATACTCTTCTGCAGATCTTCACCAAGTTTGGCAAAGTCACAAAGTTGGATTTTCTCTTTCACAAGTCCGGGGCGTTGAAGGGGAAGCCCAGAGGCTACGCGTTTCTCGAGTATGGAAGTCACAACGTATGTCTTTTTGCTGCCATTCTTCCGCCTGACGCGATGCTCACCCCGGGTTAATTTTCTGGGTCTTATTATGAACGTACAATCTCCTCTTTCAACACCGGCTGCATCACTCAACCCGGGGGCGTCGCACTGCATCGTTTATTCCAGCGAAAGAATAATGTTCCTGATCATCCTTTTTAATGATAGGAAGCCCAGAGAGCTTTGAACTCTGTTAATGGCAAGCTGCTCCATGGGCGGAAGCTAGCTGTAACATATGCTAATCAGGCTCCTGATATTGATGGTGGATGCATCAGTAGGCAAAGAAAGACAATGATGGAAACTGGACGTCCGACTACCCTGAGTATGTTGAAGAGTAGCGCAGGAAGTAAACATAAACACGGGTCAGCTGGCTTTCCTTGTTATGTGGCGTATGATTTCCTGATCATGCTCAGAATGTCGAATAAAATAGCCATGATGGAGGCCAAGCTTCGCGAACTGGAAGCATCAAAGCCAAGAAATGACAGCGAACTCGGTACTTCGACACTCCTAACGTCAAGCCTTCCAACTCATCCTTCGCTCCCCCTCAAGCCGCCCCCATCTATACCCAACATCAGTGTACCCCAATTGCAAAGACCGACCGCGTCGAAGCAACATCCGGCGGGATCGTTTGTTCCTCTTTCCCGCCCTTCTATCTCCTTTACTTCCTCCGATCATTACACACACCCTGGATCTGAGCCATCTGCGAAAAAAATCAAGTTCGCTCCAACTTCTGGTTGTCCCGAAGTGGTGAAGCGAAAAAGTAGCGGCAAGGTTATGCTGGGTGTGAAGATCGTGAAGAAACGGACCTCTCCATCGCCTGCAACTTCCGCTGGCAGTGACGAATGCACTGTCCACCACCATCACAATCATTCTGCCATCAGTGTAGATGCACACACTGCTTAGGGTACGCGTTCAGAAAGTTCATTTCAAGGTATGCAATATTTTCCCCGATGATGATAACGACGCTCATCTATCTGTGCAGTGCATTCCATATTCTACTATTGTGTACAAATTATTCAATACAATCAGCCACTCATATCCGTTCTATAAATTGTAGGGTGTTGTTGTTCACCCTAACTGTCTGAGCGTTCGAGAACTTCTGTCAAAGTAACTTTCCCGGTCTATATTTCTGCGATGCGATCTTAGTACGCGTAAATACTAGTCTGGGCGCTGTAAACTTTACTACATGGGGAGCTCAAATACAATAGGCAGTGGCAGTGACGGCCGAAGAAATAGGACTCCGGGTGCCCCGTAAATCTTTTCTTTCTTTCACTTTCAATGATTGGCTGCGCACCTATTCTTGGTTGCGTCCCTCTTCCGAGCATCATTTGCGTTGAATATGCCGGCCTCGATTTGTCCTCGAATCATGGAAACTAGAGCGGCGACTGTTAGTTGTTTTTGGAATGCAATGTGTTTGTAACTTCTAAAAGAACAATGACAGGACATCAATCAATCTTCCTAGATAATGCTGTAGACATGCCTGGAACACTGAAAAGGATTGAGGCTTATAACGCGTTTAATTCCCACCTTGCTTTCGTTCTGTACTTGAAGCTTGTATTACTGGACCCCGCCTTGTTTCACGCTATATCCAGCTACACGCAGCCTATAGGACTAATGTCGTCTTTTGAAGCTTTACGCAAGAAACTAGCAAGCATTGTTGATGAGCTCCAACCAGCCAAACAAACGATAAAGAGCTTGGTGGGTCGAGTGCGCACTGACTGAAACTGGAGAGGCTTATACATATTATTTGCAGCCTTCGATCGAGAATGCATTGAAGAATCCAGAAAGTATCAATGACCGACTCCTTCTAGTGAGTGAATCTGCAGCCGCAATTCACGACCTTAGTGGCTTAACTTCGATTCAATCCATGATAGCTCGAAAACCTGCTCACACTTATGTCCGAACTCGGTGATAGCAAAAATGGAGAATATCAGAAAATCGGCAATGATCTTCAACATCTGACCATCGACTTTCGTGAGTAGCTGGTCTCATTGTTCGCGTGCTTGATACTGACCAGGCGAACCTAGTATACAAGGATCTTCCGCATCCCCCAAGTGGATATCTCGCACTTCCTCCGTTTTCTGAAACACCATCAGCTGAAGCTCCAACCTCCTACACTCAAGGAAGTTATGTCAATTACGCTTACCGCACTGCCGATGGAAGTTACTACAATCCCCTGATTCCTACAATGGGCCAAGCTGGTACTCCCTACGCACGTTCGGTTCCCGGTACGATACAAACAAATCTGAAGGACCTTCCCGATCCTGGTTTGGTATTCGACACGCTATTGAAACGACCGACCAAAGCCGAAGGAAACGGGGAAGAAGAAGACGGATTTACTCCTCATCCCGGAGGAGTATCTAGCTTGTTTTTCGCGCTCGCCGACCTCATCATCCATTCCATTTTTAATACCAAGCCCCAGAATCCTACAGTCAATAACACTTCCTCCTATCTAGACTTGAGCGTTCTCTATGGTAGCAGTGAAAAGGAGGTCCAGAGCGTTCGCAGGAAAGACGACAAAGGAAGGCCGGATGGTGTTGGCAGACTCTACGAAGACGTCTTTGCTGATGGACGGCTCTTGCTGATGCCGCCCGCTGCTTGCGCTCTTCTGGTGGTTTTCTCCCGTAATCACAATGTGCGGTGCATATACTTGATTTTTTTTTTCACCCACTGATCTTTTCTAGTTCATCGCGCAACGGATCTTCGACATTAACGAACGGGGCACCTACAAAGATCCAGAGTCACTGAAAGCTCAAATCGACAGAGTCTCTTCTCCGGAAGCCTCGGACGAAGAACGGAAAAGCGCAACTCAAGCTCTAATCTTTCTCCAAGCACAGGACGACGAGATCTTCCACCGTTCACGGCTTGTCAATTGTGGATTCTTCATGAAGGTCATTTTGGGTGATTATGTCGGTGCTATCCTTGGCCTTGCAAGGGACGGAAGTAGCTGGCGTCTCGATCCTCTCATGGAGATGCGCCGTCTGAGCCACGAGTTTTCTCCTCGAGGTGAAGGGAACGTCGTCTCTATTGAGTTCAACCTGCTTTATCGGTGGCACGCGACGTTGAGTCGACAAGATAAACAATGGACGGAGAAGATGTTCCGAGACACCCTCCAAAAAGACGGCCTCGATGTGCAATTCAGTCAGGTAAATCTTTCGTAGATATGCCAGCTGATTCGCACTGAAATGTTTCCAGTTAAATCCTTCGCAGTTCTTCATGGCCGCAGGTAAGGCATTGGGTCAGAATAAGGACGTTCGAACGTGGACCTTTGATGGGTACGGTAGTTCCCCTCTGACAATGTCTCTTCATTACTGATTATTACTTACACGCAGCTTGGAAAGGGATTGCAACGGTCGTTTCTCCGATGCAGCCATTGCTAAAATCTTACAAGACTCCACTGCATATCGAGCAGGAGCCTTCCGGGCTCGCGGTATTCCCGAGGTTTTGAGAGTCATAGAGATTCTTGGTATTGAGCAAGCCAGAGGTTGGGGCGCTTGTTCCGTATGTGGCACATATTTGTTATCGAAATACATGGCTTATTTGACGTTTCAAGCTGAATGAGTTCAGGAAGTTCATCGGCCTGCAACCATACAAATCATTCACAGAATGGAACAGTGATCATTCAGTTGCAGTCAGTGATTTTCGTTTCTCACCATGGTCGTCTTGGAAGCTCATCCTGACCTTAGAGAGCGGCTGAAATTCTTTATAAAGACATTGACAACCTCGAGCTTCATGTAGGAATGCAAGCTGAACAAGCGAAGGTCCCAGGTCCAGGTGCCGGCTTGTGTCCTGGTTACACGATTTCTCGTGCTATTCTTGCTGACGCTGTGTGCCTCACTCGCGGAGATAGATTCTTGACTGTTGATTACACGCGTGAGTTTAATCGCGTATTTGTCGAGTGGAGGAATTGTCTGAACATCTCGCCTTCATTAGCTTTCAACCTTACCACTTGGGGCTTTGCAGATTGTCAATACCCAACGGCTCCGGATGGTTCTTTTGGAGGGATGCTCACAAAATTATTGTTCCGTCATTTCCCTGCGTATTACCCAGCTCGATCGGCGTATGCGCACTTTCCCTTTCTCGATCCTATCTACATGGAAAAAGAGTTACAAAAGAGGGGTACCGCTGATCAGTATGTCTGGACAAGGCCACGGCCTCCCGTTGGTGTACAGGCTGGAGAAGTTTCGTCTATCAACAATTACGCGGAAGTGAAAAAGATGTTGAACTTTACGCAAGAATGGAAATCGGACTACTATCTGAAGCTGGGCACTGTTGTCGCCGGATTGAAGAATCCTAAGCTCCCTGATATGAAACTGGTAGGTATCTTATTGCTTGGTTTTGGCCATATTTCATGTAAATCGCCACCAGGTCAACACTTTACTAGACGACTCCAGCGACGAATGGCCCTCCTTCTTCGCTCAGGAAACTCAGAGACTCATCAAGGATCGGTGCGTTGATCATGCGGGTTCACAAGCCAACTTGAAATTCGTGGATATTGTGAATGACGTGATCAATGTACTTCCTGTTCGTTGGATTTGTCAGAAGCTGGTAAACATTCCATCTTGAGTAACAAGCCTATTCGTAGTAATCATCAATTTCTAGGCTGGGCTAGAGATCGGAAAGGAAGTTTTAGAAAGCGAATATATCAACGAGCTAAACAATGTCTGCCGGTATGCATGTCGTTGCTCAATTATTAATGTTTCAAGCTGATCATGTATTAATCAAATGTTCAAGCTACGTCTTTATGGACTGGGATCCTGTTTATGACTGGCAACTTCGCGAAAGTTCAACAAAACTGTTCCGTGAATTTAACAAAGGGGTCAAGCATCATCTTGAAACCGAGTCGGGCTTCGTTAGTTATTGTGATACGTTCTTGAGCCACGTATTGATCGTATTCATTCTAGGTTTCCAACACCCTCAGTCACTTCGCAAAGTCTCTTGCTACAAGACCCGCGTTCCTTGTAAAATTGCACAAAGAAGGCCGCAAAATGCGTGCGGATGAACTGGCAACCGCACTATTCTGTGCAGTAGTGCCTACGGCAGCGCAATGGGCCCAGAATGTTGCCCATATCGTGAATTACTATGTTGAGGCAGGGAGGGTAGAAGAAAGAGTAGAGCTCGTCACACTCATCAAGAAGGGTAAGGTCGCCGGGCGCGCGATGGACCTGATCAAGAACGCTTTAGGTTGGTAGCTTCTCTTCTAAGTTCTACATGGAAGCACATCATTGAACATTCGTAGTTAATGACCCAGTGGTTTTCGCTACCCCACGCACAGCTCTAAAAGGTACATCTATTGTTAAGCTAGACGGCAACAGCGTCGTCGCCGGCGAGACCGTTTTTGCCAATATCATTGAAGCTAATGTACGTGTGCTGCCGTCGTTTCATTATAAATCATATACTAAGAATTTTGGACAGGCAAATCGACCCAACGGCGAGCCTGGTATTCATACTGCTGGGGAACATGGATAGTAAGGATTTCTGAATCCTCTGTTGATCACGCTGTAATGAAAGAAACACCGTTTTCAGCTTATTGTCTCCCGGATTCTTCGAGAAGGTATACATACAATCCACTCTATAAGGATTCAAAACCACTCACTCTTTCGAAGGTTACCCCTGTAGTTGTTGCTGAAATTCTGGCTCTGTCAAACCTCCAGCGCGGTCCAGGAGCGTCCGGTGTATTCACGCGCTTCACGCAACATCTTCACGGCGTTCCTGAGCAGGTTTATGTCGATGCTCGTGGAGGACTAACACCATTCCCCACTTCTCTCACTCTTTCGGTATGTCTACTCTGCACGCTCTGCGAATAAGCTCCTTACCGGGTAGTTTCAGTTTGCACCATGATGAGCTGTCTATGAAAACAAGTTAACAGGATGGATGGCGTTTCCTTTGTATCACTATACTGGACAAATTGTAGTCATATAATAACAATCCACAATGAAGATGTGCACAGCACTTCGTAGTGCTTGTTAAAATGAATAATTTATCAAAGGGATCACTGGCAGAAATGGGATTGCTCATCACCCTGTGAATTTCTACGATCAGCATTGGCACCTCCACTCTTTCATCTTACATCTTACCATGCAACACCTTGGCAAAGCTGCCCTTCGGGTTACCAAAAATTACACCAAGGGCTACTCAGACACTCAGGCCAAAGTTCGAGATGCCACCTCTAACGACCCTTGGGGTCCTTCCGGGACGCAAATGAATGAGATTGCACAGTTAACGTATAATCAGTAAGTGAACAGGTTGGTTGTGCTCCACCCGCAACAGCCTGAACTACCGTTGTCACAGAGGGGACTTTGTAGAAATCATGGAGATGTTGGACAAGAGACTCAACGACAAAGGCAAGAACTGGAGGCATGTTTTCAAGGTGCGACCTTTCGCATAACAAAAGTTCCAACTTAGAGATTGATCTTCTCAGAGCTTGACAGTCCTCGACTACTGTCTTCATCAGGGTTCTGAGAATGTTGTTATCTACTTTCGGGATAACATCTATGTCATTAAAACTCTCAAGGAGTTTCAATACGTCGACGAGGATGGCAAAGATCAGGGAGCTAATGTCCGTCAAAAGGCCAAAGACATAACAAATCTCCTTCAGGATGAGTCCAGACTTCGTCAGGAACGTCGCGCTCGTGCATCCATGCGCGACCGAATGATTCGTGGCGCCACAGGTGAAGGCGACAATGAAGATCCAGATGACGAAAACGATCGACGACGAACAGATCCCCGTGCGTTGAGGAGAAATAAAGACGAGGATGACTTACGAAGAGCAATTGAAGAGAGCAAGAAGTCATTGGCTCAGGACCGTTTGACTGCGGAGGAGAGGGATTTACAACAGGCCATCAAGCTTAGCCAGGAAGAGGAGGCAAAGCGGAATAAAGCTGTTGAGGACTCTAATGCTTCTGCGTTGTTCGACGACAATAATCAACTGTAAGGCCGTTGTCAGTCTTCTCATATCTTACTCTCAGCACGTTTCACAGTATATCAGCCAACAATACTCAACAAATCAACAATAATCCATTTCCGACTACCATGACTGATCCTATGGCGTATACTGTCGGACTGCAACCACAATTCACTCAGATACAGCCGCAGTTCACTTCGTTCAATCCTTACCAACAACAGATGCAGCAAATGCAGCAGGAGGCAGCTCAAGCCGAGTACTTCCGCCAGCAACAGGAACTTCTTCAACAGCAGCAAGCTGCCCAACAGGCTCAACTTCAGCAGGAAGAATTTATGCGACAACAAATGCTTTTCCAGCAACAGCAGCAGCAACAGCAACAACAAAATCTGTTCGCGCAGCAACAACCTCTCATGGCGCAGCCCACTGGATTCGGGTGAGTTGATCGTGTCCCTCTGCCTGTCTTGTTGTTAAGGTACGGTTACAGGTCGAATAATCCTTTCGCTCCCCGCCCAGTCTCATCTCCGACATCACAATCCAATACCCCGAACCCTCCGCAGTTCAACCTGCAAGGAACGTATGACAATCACAACGCAGACAATCTACATAATCTTGGTCACCCCTCTTCTGCGTTATCGCAGTCTCCGTCACCTGGGCCTTCGCAACAACGGCAGTTTGCGGTCAAAACGAAGTCGAACGAGAACCAGGAGCTTGCCAACCTTTTCGCCGATCGGGAAGGTGGCCAGGATACGTTTGGAAATGTCGGGCAGTTGAGGCGAGTTTCTTTTGAATCTCTGTCGCAACATTACTTTATTGACCCTGCCTGCATAGATATGGTCATACTAACGTAGGCCGCCTGGTCGTTCAGCAGACAGCCAACACTGGGCATAACCCTTTTGCAATGCAACAGCAGCAACAACAGAGTAGCGAGCAACCTTTTTTTAGTATATAAAGTGCGTTCGAATCGATCGTTGTTAAGTTGACATTTGGATTCATAGTACTGCCCTCGCTGTATTACTCTCTTATTCCCCGGATCTTTTTCTTTTTCTACTCGCTATCACTGTCTAGATACACAAAAATTTATTATTTCGAGACGTCCGGTATGCGCGTTTTGGCGAGAAAGGCATCTGCCACAGCTACCACGATAGCATCGAGATGGATTAAGCAAGCGCGGGCAGTCCGCTATTGTAGCCTTAGTCCTTCTAGGACACAGATGAATATCATCTTGTAAGCTAGTGTAGATATCAGTACATAAATGTAGGAGTAGATAAGAAAAAACATAATGATAATGGAGGGAAAATCATTTTGAAAATGATTTAGGTAGGAGGGAGGAGAGAAAGTTGCTTTGACACGACTGAACAAGAGTAATAGTCGGAAACTCGAGGTAATTATTGCTATATACATGTTCATGATCCAGCCCACTGTCAATGGGCGCCAATTCTCTCTAAGTTGTGAGGCGCTAATATAAAGTATTCTACTGTACTACGATGGCTACAGTCAAGTTCTCCTATAATAAACGGCGAAAGCTTTCTGCGTCGCCGAAACTTCCTTCAATGACTCTATCTATTCCGCTCCCCTTACCATTTGTTGACCCCAAGAACGCAACATTAACATGTTCCTCGTGCCATCGACGCGCACCACACGCGTCGAGATCATTTATCGTGTTCTGTGCAAGGTTCGGTCTTAATTTTCTTTCCCTCGTAACTGTGCTAACATATGCTTGTCTCTTAGATGTGGCTTACCGACATGCTTGATTTGTTCTCGAATGTGTACCGCATCGCCGGATTCTCTACCTTCTGCCACTCATTTCACTTGGATAGCTGTTCCCCTTTCTACAAATCCTGGGTGTGACTCTCAGTCCATCCAACAACCCCCGTCTCAATCTCCTCAGCGGTTTGCACTGACCTTGAACTCTGCCAACACAAATACAGTTGGTCACGCGCATGGTTCTGCAAAGAGGAAGAAGTCAAAGGACGATGATTTACTATCAGAGATACGGTTCGGAAATAGGAATGAAGAGGAACAATCTGGACTTGATGTTGGCTGTGGACGGACCGTATGCAAGAGCTGCTGTATCGAGAATAATCAAAAGTAAGTGTGAGGATTTATTCTCTGCTTGACGCTATCCTCATGAGTACTTTCAGCGACACTATTGCTTGTTATGACTGCCATAGATTTCACTAAGACTTGATCATATGCGCATTGCGATGCGAACTATGTATTTTACTGCACTTTGTTTAGTCTGCTGTATCGATATGCCGTTCATGCTTACATAGAGAAACATACATTTGTCTGACAAACTGGAGATAAAAGTATAAAGAAAGCTCGCTTTCTAATTAGGTAGTAAAGAGTAAAACCTCGAACCCAAAGTCCCGAACCCCCATTGCCAGAATTTTACAAAGGAATTCTACAGTCAATGACTTTTCGCTTCAAATTGCACTAGGATAACTAACACTCTCGCTGAGATGTTCATTCGCCGGATTGTAGGTGAACCCTCTGAATTGGTCCTGGACAGTTTCCGATAGAGCAGAGTCAGTGACAACTGAATCCTGAGCCTCTTCGTTTGTGAAGTCCGGATCAAAGTTTGCGACATCCAGCACCGATTCCTGTGATAATTGACAATTAGCGCAACAGACATCTGGCGAGGTGAGTGAGGTGTAGCGTACAACACTAGGCTTAAAAGGAGGAGGATAACCTTTTTTAATCAATCTGGAGGGCAGATAAGAATCGCGAAGGCAATGACCATGATGAACTGACCTTTCCCAGTCGATATACTTAGCGAAGAAGGGGTGCCGTTTAATCTCTTCCCCTCCGTTGGCGCCAAGTCGTTTGGCCGGATCGCGTTGAAGCAACCCAGTCATGACACTTCGTGCCTCGGACGGCATATCAGGAGGGAAGTTGAGCGGGTCGGTTAAAATTCGTTGATACATTGTGTTCACGTTGTCGTCGTAAAACGGGGGGAGACCAGTCTGGAAATATATGAATGCAAGAGTTTTCTACACGAGGTATCATTCACCATCATTTCGTACAACAAGACACCCAAGGTCCACCAGTCGACTGTTTTTGTGTATCCTTGGCTTTCCAGAAGCTCAGGAGCGATATATTCAGGAGTACCACAGAAGGCTGGAAGAAGGATAAGAGCAATTATAACGCCAACGCGATCAGTTCTCACTATTAGTTTTCTCGGTTTCCGACATGTTAAGCTTGCATAATCCTAGAAAATCGAGGTATAAGACGACTTGAGAGTTCAGCATGGATCCTCTGTCATACCGAAGTCACACAAAGCAATATGGCCCGTATAATCCAGGAGAATGTTTTCAGGTTTAAGGTCACTGGGGTGGGCTCAGAGACACTAAGAACAAAGCAATGGAGTGAATGCTCTTACCGATAGACAACGTTGAATCCGTGAAGATGCTCCAATGCCACAAGGAGTTCAGCAGCATAGAACCTGCTTCGATCTTGATCGAATTTTCCTTCCCTTTGTAGATGGTAGAAAAGCTCTCCGCCGTTAACTGAGCGCACAGGATTAGCGAGGCTATAATAGAATCATGACGTCGTATGCGCACCAAAAGACATGACAAGGTAGAGTTTATCTGGGTTCTGGAAGGAGAACTTGAGAGGAACGATGAACGGACTATTTACGAGGGCTAGAACAGTTCGTTCTGCAAGAATGTGTGTGATTTCTCCGGGACGTTGGGCGATATGAGCTTTACGTATGGTCTTGAGCGCGTATATACGTTGAGTGTCCTTTTTGCGTACTTGCATGACCTTTCCAAAGCTACCTTTACCGATGACTTTGAGAAGATCGAATGCTTCAATCGTTAAAGTTTCGTTTCGGGTGGGTTTAAAGTCGATTTTGAGATGGAAAGAGCCAGATCCAGCAGTCGCAGTGTACCACCGGTCTGATGCGTGCTGAATGAGGTCAAGGGAACAACAATGATTAGTGAGAAGAGACAAGATAAAGAATGAGGAAGAGCTTCACATGTCCGTCAAGCACTGGTGTCAAATCGACACGAGCCAGAAGAAGGTCATTGCCCATATCATCAGGACCTTGCATCGCAACGGTTCGCAGATAAGCAGACACTGATATTGTAGAAGTACGAGAAACATCGCTAGGATAGAACAGAGTAAGAGACAGAGATCGAGCAAACAGCAACAGTAGACGTACAAATTTGCCCTGTAGTTCCAGACTGGACTAGCTAGATCACCTCCCATGGCATCAATCAAAATTTCGTTCTTGTCGAACTCAAGCACAACGTAAGGAAGCCACCAATAACGTCTCCGCTGCATACTTTCGCGATTGCTGGTGGATCGTCGAGGTGGCGTGGATTCGAGAGCTTTCTGGATGACATCTGGAAGTGGAACGTTGGGAGGAAGAGCAAGACCACGGCCTAGGAGTACTGGGATATAAATCTGAAGGTACCCCAGCGCTGAGAACTCACCAGAGAAGATGCGAATGGTGAGCATTCCGGACCTAAACTGGTCGGTGCCATTTGAAGGACGGGGAGTTGTTGAACGTGAAGGTATGGGTGTTACCGATCTTGATGTGTTAAGGCCATTGTCCTTGGCTTCTTTTCCTAGAACAAAAACTCAGCAAGGCGAATTTATGAAGGAGGATTTTATGCAGAAATGGACCTTTCCCCAGTTTCCAAGACATTGAAAGTAGTGGAATGGAGATGAAGATGGAGGTAGTGTGGAAGAGAGACTGGATTAGAAAGCGACCAGGTTACAACATCGGATGTAAACCACTTATTATAATAATATACTGCTGCAGCTGATTATTTGCGACCATAAAACAATTTCGACCTAATATACAGACAGGCCAGCTTATTCAACTTAGTACAAGCACTGATGATAAAACATTGACTAGTTGATTGGGGAGAACGGCGTAGAGTACACTTAAACTACGCAGGGTACAACTCAGGGTAAATTCACATAACTATGCGGCCGGAAGTTCACGAATTTCTCACGTCCGTCTTTCTCTCCGACTTTTCGCGTGTCGCGCTGTCTGTAACTTGAGCTCAGCTCTAGTCCTCATGTCTTCTTCTTTGGCTCGTCTTCGCTTTCTTCGTCGCGTCTCACGAACAGTGCGCTCATTAATTGTTCTACAAACACCTGCCTTCTAACGTTCATTAACAGCCCTTCATTCGAACCATCCAAACTACTGCTGACACTACGCAACTGCAAGACAGTGCCCATGAGACCGAGCCTTTCTGGGTGAAGATTCACGACGATTCTTTTCAGACCTTTAACTGCGAAAAGCCAGACCTCGACGTCAAGGTGACAAAGAATGAACTGCTAGACATGTACAGGCAGATGCAGACCATGCGGCGGATGGAGATGGCTGCTGACGCTTTGTATAAAGCTAAAATGGTTCGAGGCTTTTGTCACTTGGCAATTGGACAGGTAAACCCTAGACTATCATTCTTGGACGCTTGCACTCAATGTTATGTCCTGATAGGAAGCAGTTTCTGTGGGTCTAGAGCACGGTATCACGAAAAACGACAAGGTCATCACTTCCTACCGTTGTCATCCTCTCGCCGTGCTTCGCGGTGGAACGATACAGGGTGTTATTGGAGAACTTCTCGGTCGCCAGATAGGAATGTCTCGTGGCAAGGGTGGTTCCATGCATATATTCACCCCGTCCTTCTTTGGAGGAAATGGAATTGTCGGCGCTCAGGTCCCGCTAGGTGCCGGCATCGCTTTTGCTCAAAAGTATACTGAAGAGCCGACGTGCACTTTCACCTTGTATGGTGACGGTGCTGCTAATCAGGGTCAAGTTTTCGAGGCTTTTAACATGGTACGTTTTTGCGCTTCCGTCTGATTCAATATGCTGCTAAAATTATCGTCGTCTCAGGCAAAGCTTTGGGATCTCCCCTGCGTTTTTGTTTGCGAAAACAACAAATATGGTATGGGTACTTCTGCTGAGCGCAGTTCCTCCAACACGCAGTATTTTACGCGTGGCGATAAAATTCCCGGTCTCCAGGTCAGCTTATAATATATGCTTTACGTCCGAGTGTTCATCATCTGCTGTTTCAGGTGAATGGAATGGATATCATTGCGGTTAAACAGGGTGTTGAATATGCTAGAAAATGGACTGTTGAAGATAAGAAAGGTCCTCTTCTACTTGAATTCGTTACCTACCGTTACGGAGGCCACTCGTGCGTTCAGTTCACATCTAATGTTTAAATGCTTATTCTGGCTCAGAATGTCGGATCCTGGTACCACATACCGTACTCGCGAGGAAGTTCAGAGGATGCGTAGCACGCAAGACCCCATCCGTGGTCTTCAGCGCTACATCGAGGAGTGGGGTCTTGCATCCGAACAAGAGTTGAAGGTACGTCGTTCGGGAAGGCGTCTTTCATATCTATTTAACTCCATCTCCAGCAAATCGACAAGGATGCCAAGTCCACGGTCGATACTGCAGTTGAGGAAGCTAAAGCGTCACCAATACCCAATACTAAAGATCTCTGGACCGACATTTATTATGCCGGAACTGAGCCATCTTTCATGAGAGGCAGAGAGCGCGAAGAGGTTTGTCTCATCGACAGTGTTTTCTTTTGACATGATTGATTCACGTAATTCTAGGTTCATCGTTATTGAGGTTTCGTCTATAGTCTAGAGGGCATTGTTGTTGGTATATAGTACTCGTACATCTTTTCAGATCAATAACTTGCAGACATTGCAGTGGCTTATGAAATGGTCCAAAGTTGGAAGCGTGCCCCCTTGCGCACTCGTTAGTAACAGTCACCAGCGTCAAATAGGGTCACTCTGCAACTCGCATTTCTCAAACAAATTTAGCAGGGAAAAACGCGCAGAATTGATCTTAACATTACAGAACAAGGCCTTGAGTTTGCTCTAGACTGCTTGCGCTCTGCCGGGCTCACACAAACAGTCAGAGGTTAGGTCATACCGACTGCAAGGTCGCCGACTGTCAGCCAATCTTACTGACACTGGTCGAACGGGTCCGTAAACAAGGGGGTGGCACCAGAGAATTCCGTGGAATCGATTGGTACCAGTGTTGGACGATCAGTGAGTCAAAGTCAGAAGTCATGGTCAGTTTTTACCGACTAGTCAGTGACAGTTGGAAGTCGGAAAAACTGACCTAACCTTGATCACTAGGTAGGGGTTTAATGCCAATTACCAGTTAAAGAGAATATTATCTTATTTGTTGTCATTTAGGGAAGTTCAAAATGTTGATGATGGCACACTTGCAAACCAATTGAGTTTGCTACAGACTGCCTGAGGCTCTGACCCCAAGGTCGCTGACTGTCAGTTGATCTTGCTAACACTAATGTAGAGTTGAGATCCTAGCATATGTCTAATCATTATCTCTAGACTGTATCCTAATACATGTTGTATGAACTGTGATAATAGCAGCTCTGTCCCTTTTTATTCAAAACCTTCCCCACTGCCTTGAAGCCTTTACTGTGGGGTCCTATGTGGCCAATCTGTGAACTCTTCTGTATCTTCAGTACCTGTATGATGTGGAGGATATATCCTATTGAGGGTTGCTTGTGTTACACTTCTGTTGGACTACAGAAGTGCTCAATCAGGGGGTTGTTGTTATGAAAGCATCTTTTTTCTATTATTCATTTCTTTTTCTTTTTCTTTTATTATTCTTTTACTTAAGTGCCATGGTGCTTACATCAGTGCTTATTATATTTTCATACTTGTTTCAAGTTACATGCAATAACCTTATTGTTCTTGCATTGCTGTTTCATCTAGGTATGATTCTCTCATGCCTGTCACTGCGGGGACAAGCAATTATTACAGGCTGAAGAATTCAAAGGAACAAGTGAGTTGTTGTCAAAAATTGTGTAAGGGAATATATCAGTACTATGTGAGACAGTGTTATATCTATGCAAAGCTAAGTCCTTACGAGGCTTTGCAATCCATTCTGCTACTTAGAATTATCACTTATATCCTTTTACCACTATGCAATTACTTTGCAAAGGATTTCTGTTATATCTGTCAGCGACTCGCTAGCTCTCACAAGAGACAACCAGGCGTCACACGATAGACGATGAGCAAGAGGGCAAAAAAGCAAAAAGAGGATGGATAAGACAACCCAACTACAAGTCTAGCTACCGAGGAGAATAGACGAGAATAGAGCTAAGGAATATAACTACAAAATACTAAGTCCTATATACTAATGGGATATGAAGCCATGAGAGATGTCTCGCGCCGTAACCGTGAGGATCTACAATAAGAGTCGCTTGTATCCATAAGTAAAGCTGTAGGTATTAGGTGAGTAAACAATAAGGCAATATAAAAAGAAGCATGGAAGCGGAACGATAATGACGTCGTCCTGTCAATGAGCTGACAGGCACGAGAGAGTTGCGCTTAAGTGAAACGACAATGCGAGAACAATAAGGTTGACGCGTGTAACCTAAATGATAATGAAAATATAATAAGCGCTAGTGTGAGCGCTTTAGTAATTAGGTAAGTAAGTGAAAGAAAAGAAAAGAATAATGAAAAAGAATGTTTCGTGACATTACCCCCTCCCTAGGGCGCGAGTTCCACGAAGCGCCTGTCGTCTAACGAAATTTTCGGAGGGTAATTGTGGTGGCATGTTTTCGGTGTTTGCCTGGGGCATAGGGCGGAATAATTTGGTAGGGAATAAGGAAATAGGGATTTCAAGTCGATTCAGGGTGGCGGGTTTGGGTTTGGTCGGATTTTTGTCATGAAATTCCTTCAACAAATCGGAGGAATGTGTAATATTGGACCGAGGTTCCCAAGTGTCTTCATGCGGTCCATACCCCCGCCATTGGACTTTGTATTTGATTCCTCGTCCTACCTTTTGTGAGTCGAGAATCTCCTTGACTTCGAATTCTTCTTCTTCTCCTACAATGACAGGAGGTGGTCGAGTGTTCCGTGGTTGAGAAGGGAATTGCGGTTCCCTGTAGGGTAAGGAGGACTTTGTTGAAAACGTTGTGAATACGTTTCCATGTCAAGGGAATGTCTAGTTTATAGGAACTAGCGCCTATCTTCTTTTGAACTGTAAATGGTCCAAACCGTTTGTCTCCTAACTTTTTCATCGGCTGGTCTGTCAACAAGTTAGTTCCCTCAAGCCAGACTTTATCGCCTGGCTTATACTATACCCCAACTCTTCGCTTCCGGTCATAAAACTTCTTCATATCCTCGTTGGCCTTTCCTAAGGCCGCTCCTACCTCCTCTCGAACCTTCCTCATTCCATCTGCAAACGCCTGTGCTGTGGGATTGTCTGAAGTCATTTGGGGTGCAGTGCCTTTGTAGGGATTTCTACCGTTGTCAGCATAGAAAGGGGAAACTTTCGTTGCGGAGTGTACTCGATCGTTATAAGCGAACTCTGCGAGTGGTAACCACTCATGCCAGTCGTTTTGATGATAACTAATGAACAAACAGAGATAATGTTCTATCTCCTGATTTGTTCGTTCTGTCTGGCCGTTGGTCTGTGGATGATACGCCGTAGTATAGTTTGCTTCTATCCCTAAGAGATGGTAGAGTCCTTTCATGAAACGGGAATGATATTGAGGTCCTCGATCATGTACAATTTTTCGTGGAATCCCATGTATAGAAAAGATATGGTCGCGATAGATTTTCGCCATTCCCTCTGATGTGACTGTAGTATGCGACGGAACAAGTAGCAATCTTTTGGAAAAATGATCGATAAACACCGATATGGCGTTATATCCTCCCGATTCCGGTAGTTCCCCTATCATATCAGTGCCAATTATCTGCCACAGTTCAGTTGGTACCGCATGTGGATGAAGTTGTCCGACTGGCTTGGTGCGATGTGATTTTGTCGCCTGGCATTTTTCGCAACCTTCAACATATTTCCCTGCATCTCGTGTCACCCCTGGCCACCAGTAGTCCCGAGTAATCAACTCCGTAGTCTTGTACTGTCCTGGGTGTCCTGCTAGCGGCGTGTCATGGTACTGAGTGATTATCTTGAACCGGAGTAGGCGGTTTTTTGGTACATAAACATGCCCTTTCCATGTAATAATTTTGTCGGTTTCAGTCCACTCTGGGTTTTTGGCAGCTAGGGCATCCTGTACAGTTTGATCTACTTGGTTTCTACTCTTTCGTATCTCTGATAACAGGAGATCTTCAGGAGCAGATAGGTCAAGAGCATGGATGAAAAATTCCGGTTTCAGGAGAACAATGTTCTCGTTGTCCTTGTCCCCCATCTCAAGACCTGTCATCCTTGACAGGGCGTCAGCTTTCGTCATTGATTTACCAGGCTTGTAAACAAGATCGAAATTATACTCCGCTAATTCCAGTACCCAGCGCACTTGTCGGCGGTTGAGTTTCTGTGGCTTCTTGAAGTACTGGAGGTTTTCATGATCCGTAAAAATTTCGATCTGTTTCTCCGCGCCCAGCAAATACTGTCACCAGTCATCAAGTGAGTCCATAATCACCATTGTCAGCGACTCGCTAGCTCTCTCAAAAGATAACCAGGCGTCACACGATGAACGATGAGCAAGAGGATGAGAAAAGCGATGAGGATAAAACAACCCGACTACAGGTCTAGCTACCGAGGAGAATAGACGAGAATAGAGCTAAGGAATATAACTACAAAATACTAAGTCTTATATACTATTGGGATATGAAGCCGTGAGAGACGTCTCGCGCCGTAACCGTGAGGATCTACAATAAGAGTCGCTCGTATCCATAAGTAAAGCTGTAGGTATTAGGTGAGTAAACAATAAGGCAATATAAAAAGAAGCATGGAAGCGGAACGATAATGACGTCGTCCTGTCAATGAACTGACAGGCACGAGAGAGTCGCGCCTAAGTGAAACGACAATGCGAGAACAATAAGGTTGACGCGTGTAACCTAAATAATAATGAAAATATAATAAGCGCTAGTGTAAGCGCTTTGGTGATTAGGTAAGTAAATAAAAGAAAAGGAAAAGAATAATAAAAGAAAAGAATAATGGAAAAAGATTGTTTCATGACATTACCCCCTCCCTAGAGCGCGAGTTCCACGAAGCGCTTGTCGTCTAACGAAATTTTCGGAGGGTAATTGTGAGGGCGTGTTTTCGGTATCTGGCGGAGGCATAGGGCGGAATAATTCGGTAGGGAATAAGGAAATAGGGATTTCAAGTCGCCTCAGGGTGGCGGGTTTGGGTTTGGTCGGGTTCTTATCATGGAATTCCTTCAACAAATCGGAGGAATGTGTAATGTTGGACCGAGGTTCCCAAGTGTCTTCATGTGGTCCGTAACCTCGCCACCTGACCTTGTACTTGATTCCTTTTCCTACCTTTCGTGAGTCGAGAATCTCCTCGACTTCAAATTCCTCTTCTTCTCCTACAACGACAGGAGGTGGGCGAGTGTTTCGTGGTTGAGAGGGGAACTGCGGTTCTCTGTAAGGGGTAAGGAGGACTTCGTTGAAAACGTTATGGATACGTTTCCACGTAGAGGGGATGTCTAGTTTATAGGAACTAGCGCCTATCTTCTTCTGAACTGTAAACGGTCCAAACCGTTTATCTCCTAACTTTTTCATCGGCTGGTCTGTCGATAAGTTAGTTCCCTCAAGCCAGACCTTATCGCCTGGCTTGTACTCTACTCCAACTCTTCGCTTACGGTCATAAAACTTCTTCATATCCTCGTTGGCCTTTCCTAAGGCCGCTCCTACTTCGTCTCTAACCTTCCTCATTCCATCTGCAAACGCCTGTGCTGTGGGGTTGTCCGAAGTCATTTGAGGTGCCGTGCCTTTATAGGGATGTCTACCGTTGTCAGCATAGAAGGGGGAAACTTTCGTCGCAGAGTGTACTCGATCGTTATAGGCGAATTCTGCAAGCGGTAACCACTCATGCCAGTCATTTTGATGATAGCTAATGAACAAACAGAGATAATGTTCTATCTCCTGATTTGTTCGTTCTGTCTGGCCGTTGGTCTGTGGGTGATACGCCGTGGTGTAGTTTGCTTCTATTCCTAAAAGATGGTAGAGTTCCTTCATGAAACGAGAATGATACTGAGGTCCTCAATCATGTATGATTTTTCGTGGAATACCGTGGATAGAAAAAATACGATCCCGATAAATCTTTGCCATTCCCTCTGATGTGACTGTAGTGTGTGACGGAACAAGTCGTAATCTTTTGGAAAAATGATCGATAAACACCGATATGGTGTTATATCCTCCCGATTCTGGTAGTTCCCCTATCATATCAGTGCCGATTATCTGCCATGGTTCAGTTGGTACCGCATGTGGATGAAGTTGTCCGACTGGCTTGGTACGATGTGATTTTGTAGCTTGGCATTTCTCGCAACCTTCGACTTATTTCCCTGCATCTTGTGTCACCCCTGGCCACCAGTAGTCCCGAGTGATCAACTCCGTGGTCTTGTACTGTCCTGGATGTCCTGCTAATGGTGTATCGTGGTACTGAGTGATTATTTTGGACCGGAGTAGGCGGTTTTTCGGTACATAAACACGCCCTTTCCATGTAATAACTTTGTCATTTTCAGTCCACTCCGGGTTTTTGGCAGCTAGGGCATCCTGTACGGTTCGATCTACTTGGTTTCTACTCTTTCGGATCTCTGATAACAGGAGATCTTCGGGAGCCGATAGGTCGAGAGCTTGAATAAAAAGTTCCGGTTTCAGGAGAACAATGTTCTCGTTGTCCTTGTCCCCCGTCTCAAGACCTGTCATCCTCGACAGGGCGTCAGCTTTCGTCATCGATTTACCAGGTTTGTGAACGAGATCAAAATTATACTCCGCTAATTCCAGTACCCAGCGCGCTTGTCGGCGGTTGAGTTTCTGCGGCTTTTTGAAGTACTGGAGGTTTGCGTGATCCGTATAAATCTCAATCTGTTCCTCCGCACCTAGTAAATATTGTCTCCAATCGTCAAGAGAATCCATTATTGCCATTAACTCTTTGTCGTAGATTTCGTAATTTCGTTCGACCTCATTAAGGGAACAAGATCGAAAGGCAATAGGATACCATCTACCATCAACGAACTGGGACAAAACGGCGCCATTAGCATAATCAGACGAGTCAGCTTCCACCCTGAATTTCCCGTGGTTACGAGGAATCAATAAAACGACTTCCTCACAAATACGGCATTTCAACTCCTCGAACGCCTCCTCCTGACCTTTCTCCCACTTCCAAGTCCCATTTCCTGTGAGCTGTGTTAGTGGCTTTGCTACCAGACTGAACCCATGAATGAATCGCCGGAAGAAGTTGCAGAATCCTAGGAACTGCTGGACGTCGCACTTCTTTCATGGAGTAGTCCATTCTCGAACGGCTTGTACTTTCTTGGGATCCATGCGAATATTTCCGTTACCAATGATAATACCGAGGTAGTCGATAACCGGTTTTTCAAAAGAGCATTTTTCGGGTTTAAGAAATAGCTTGTGCTCTCGTAGAATGTCGAGTACTTGATTTACAATTCGTTGATGCTCTTCTATACCATCGGTAAAAATCAGTATGTCATCCATGTAAACGATAACATGACCTCTATTGATGAGATCTCGCAGGATATGGTTCATAAAACCTTGGAATGTCGCAGGAGAGTTAGTGAGTCCAAAGAACATAACAGTCAGTTCAAATAACCCCTGGTTAGTTCGAAAAGCCGCTTTCCATTCATCACCTTCCTTTATGCGGATGTTGTTGAATCCCCATCTGATATCTGTCAGCGACTCGCTAGCTCTCACAAGAGACAACCAGGCGTCACACGATAGACAATGAGCAAGAGGGCAAAAAAGCGAAAGAGGATGGATAAAATAACCCAACTACAAGTCTAGCTACCGAGGAGAATAGACGAGAATAGAGCTAAGGAATATAACTACAAAATACTAAGTCTTATATACTAATGGGATATGAAGCCGTGAGAGATGTCTCACGCCGTAACCATGAGGATCTACAATAAGAGTCGCTCGTATCCATAAGTAAAGCTGTAGGTATTAGGTGAGTAAACAATAAGGCAATTTAAAAATAAGCATGGAAGCGGAATGATAATGACGTCATCCTGTCAATGAGCTGACAGGCACGAGAGAGTCGCGCCTAGGTGAAACGACAATGCGAGAACAATAAGGTTGATGCGTGTAACCTAAATGATAATGAAAATATAATAAGCGCTAGTGTAAGCGCTTTGGCAATTAGGTAAGTAAATAAAAGAAAAGAAAAGAATAATGAAAAAGAATATTTCGTGACAATATCCATCTTCATGAAGATTTTAGCGCCTTTTAAACAATCGATTAGCTCTTGAATGAGAGGAAGTGGGTACCGGTTTTTAACTGTCATCTCGTTCAGTTTACGATAATCTTGTACCGGTTGTAAGGTGCCATCTTTCTTTTTGATGAAGAAGAAGGGGGATGCCATCTGCGAGGTCGAAGTTCGGATTCATCCAGTTCGAAGGTTTTCTTCAAGGAATTTGTCGAGCGCCTCTTGTTCCTTTGGGTTTAACGGGTATACCTTACAATCTAAAGGTTTGGAACCTGGCGTTAGATCGATAGCGTGGTCCCAAGGATGTTGTTGTGGCAACTGGTCAAATTCCTTTTGGCTGAAAACATCAGGATACTCTTCGACGTAGGGTTTGGAAGTGTCGAACTCTTCAACTGTTTCTTTCTTGGCTTGTTCCTCCGTCCACTTCCGTGACTGTACCTGCTCATGAACATATCTATCCCAGTCAAACAAGAAAAGCTGTTCACCTTCCTTCAATGCTGCTCTAGAATGAATATCCTCTGGTGTCCAAAAGTGTGGGTTGTAACCGCATCTTGTTGGATACCTGTCGAAAGTCAGTTCAGACGTTTTCCAATCAATGCTAGGGTTATGATGTCATAGCCAGTCTAGTCCTAGAAAGATATTATTCTTTCCTAGACTTACCACTCCGAACTGGATGATCTCTGAATGATCGCCGATAGTCATCCGGATCTCGACGTACTTGTCTATTGATCCGGAATCGTTGAGTGTACCGTCAGCATTGTAGACAGGTGTCTTGATTGGTAAATCTTTCGTGATGAGGTTGTGCCGTTTGACGAAGTCTGAGTCAATACATGAACCAGTAGCTCCACTGTCGAGGAGTCCCTCTGTGACAATCTGTTGAGCATCCTCCAGTGTCTCGAGTATTGCCGGAAGTTTCAGACTTTTGCCGCGTGTCCCGCGAACATAACTTCTTTTGTTCTTGAGACTTCGGATGGCGGTGACTGCCGTTTTCCAGTTCCGTTTTCGTATGTCCATGACGGTTTCTTCCGAGGCTTCCTTCTCCCTGGAAGAGGGCATCCAAGTTCGTAATAATCCCACTGCTCTCGGGACTTGATCTTCTCTAACTCTCTGAGTTAGCCATTCAGCAGTGTTGGGTTCGTACCATATAGGTTTTTCGGATTTTTCGGTTTTGTGTGTGAAGGTGGATGCGTTTTTCTGTTTAGTACCTGTACTAATTATATAATCAACACCGTTATCAACAAAACCTGAAATGTCCGTGTTCGAAGGCTCCTGCAGACCTATATCTACTGAGGAGCCTTGGGAAAACCCAAGTCGTTAATGAAATCCATACGCTCCTGCTCACTCATATTCAGCATGATACCTCGGACTACCGCCTTTCTCTTATGCGGGCAATTCCTACTCATGTGGCCTGGTTCGCCACAGTTGAAGCATAACCGCTTCTCTCTTGCATGGTCGATGTCCATCGGCCTACCCGTTCCTCTGAACATGGTGCCGGTTGCATCTCTTCTTGGTGCCGTAGGTGTCAGCGACTTGCTAGCTCTCACAAGAGACAACCAGGCGTCACACGATAGACGATGAGCAAGAGGGCGAAAAAGTGAAAGAGGATGGATAAAACAACCCAACTACAAGTCTAGCTACCGAGGAGAATAGACGAGAATAGAGCTAAGGAATATAACTACAAAATACTTAGTCTTATATACGAAATGGGATATGAAACCGTGAGAGATGTCTCGCACCGCAACCGTGAGGATCTACAATAAGAGTCGCTCGTATCCATAAGTAAAGCTGTAGGTATTCAGTGAGTAAACAATAAGGCAATATAAAAAGAAGCATGGAAGCGGAACAATAATGATGTCATCCTGTCAATGAGCTGACAGGCACGAGAGAGTCGCGCCTAAGTGAAATGACAACGCGAGAACAATAAGGTTGACACGTGTAACCTAAATGATAATGAAAATATAATAAGCGCTAGTGTAAGCGCTTTTGTGATTAGGTAAGTAAGTAAAAGAAAAGGAAAAGAATAATAAAAGAAAAGAATAATGAAAAAGATCGTTTCATGACAGTAGGGTACTCTGCTCTCGGAGCTGCTTTTGGCTCCTGTCGGTTCTGTTGAGTGGATGACTGTCCATGACTCTGTCCCTGTGGATTAGCGTTCCACCACCCCGCATATCCGTAACCTCTCTTCTGTTCGGCCCACTGCCACCTTACGTTATCAGCTCCAGTAACTACCTTCTTTAACTCCTTGTAGTCTTCGAAGGGCTCCGTTCGTCCTTTAATAATGTTGTACAGGAGGGTGTGATCAACCGCTCTCTCTGCTAAGGTAAGGACATGTGACTCGTCCTTCTTGTACCCGGCATCCTTCAGCAACAATTCAAACTCTTTGAAAAAATCGTCGGCCAAAGACTTCCCCTGTTGGATATAAGTTAGTTTATCACAAGCCTCCTTCTCCTTTGCGACATTCGTGAACTCCTTATCCATATCATCAATGAGCTGCTTCCCAGTGATGTCCCATGTCCCCCTGTCGATATTGAAGTGGTCATCCGTGTAGACTTGGGCCCATTCATCAGCCTTTCCTCCGACCAGGAAGGACATGATAATGGTGGTGACACAATGGGAGTTGTCGACCTGTTTTGTCTCCGTTAACTCGGAAACATAAGCCATCATTCTTCGTCGCCATGGTCGGTAGGTGGCGGGGTCACCATTGTAGTTCCCTGGTGTATTGACAAACACCCGGCATGGACTAGAGGTAACATTACCGGTTTCTGGCAGGTCGGGCACATGTATCGACCAATCAGTCATGTTGGGTTATAGGAAGGGGGATGAGCGTGTTTGGTAAAAATGAAAATATGTAATGTATTGAGAAAACTAGTTTTCAACGGCGTGTTGAATCCTAGGCAAGTTTGTAAAAGTTTTTTGTTGTGACGGGTGGTGTGTGGTAGAAGCTCTATTCTTCTGTCAGCGACTCGCTAGCTCTCACAAGAGACAACCAGGTGTCACATGATAGACGATGAGCAAGAGGGCAAAAAAGCAAAAAGAGGATGGATAAGACAACCCAACTACAAGTCTAGCTACCGAGGAGAATAGACAAGAATAGAGCTAAGGAATATAACTACAAAATACTAAGTCTTATATACTAATGGGATATGAAGCCGTGAGAGATGTCTCGCGCCGTAACCATGAGGATCTACAATAAGAGTCGCTCGTATCCATAAGTAAAGCTGTAGGTATTAGGTGAGTAAACAATAAGGCAATATAAAAAGAAGCATGGAAGCGGAACGATAATGATGTCGTCCTGTCAATGAGCTGACAGGCACGAGAGAGTTGCGCTTAAGTGAAACAACAACGCGAGAACAATAAGGTTGACGCGTGTAACCTAAATGATAATGAAAATATAATAAGCACTAGTGTAAGCGCTTTAGTAATTAGGTAAGTAAGTAAAAGAAAAGAAAAGAATAATGAAAAAGAATGTTTCGTGACAATATCTATGCAAGCTAAGTCTTTACAAAGCTTCGCAATCCATTCCGCTACCTAGATATTACTTACATCCTTTTACTACTATGCAATCACTTCACGAAGGATTTCCGACGCGAAGCAATTACTCGTTATCTCTTATCATCCTTATCGGATTTACACTATCCCTTTTATATCCCTTCCTTTGTTCTTTACTTACGAGCTAGCCAATTTGGGCATGGCATCGCTTCGCGATCCTGATTTACCTTTAGTATAAAGCTATGGTATCAAATAGGTAGTTCCTTAGTTTAAATATCAACCTTGATAGCACTTCGATAGTGATACCAATTAATCCTCTCTATCTGTATCATCGTTTTAAACATCCTCGCTGTCAGTAGGTTCCGCGATAGCCATCGCGAATGGAACACATTTACTTTTCTTCTCTTGTGGACACGCGAAGTGTCGAGGACTCTACTAATAGTGGAGTCAAGGTCCGACTACTTAGTTTAGGATCGTTTTACCTCGCAAAGTAATTTACTTCGTATTTCCCCGCGATCATCCCACGATCATTCCTGATGATCCCTTTGTGCACGATCATAACAGTATATTTAAACTCACACTTGGCACATTTGTCCTCATTACCCTTCCCATTCTACTCAACAATTTCCCTTCTTTCAACAATGGTCTATACAAGGAGCAGATGAAACCATACCAACACTGGAGGGTCCGACGAGTCGGTAAGAGAGGAACCAGAAACGGTTAATCCTTTCGCATCGAACGCGACAGGCTTCGTGCCCTTCGCGGAATCATTCTCAGGAGTAGGACACTCTCGACGTTGATCTAACGTCTTTGGTCCAGCCCCAGGACAGCCTGCTAGTGCACGGGCTTCCAGTCATCATGCCCTTGGTCAACCTGACCATTCCGAATTCGAGTACCAAGTACTCTATACAGAAAACGGTGACCCCATTACTGTACGAATGCCGCGAAGAAATCACACGGTGATACCAACAACAGAGATGGAAATCCCACCATCTCCTACTACATTTACCCTTGCTGACAGAATGCATCAGCAGCTAGCAAACGCTCCCGGCCCTTCACAAGGTCGGATACCAGTTACCATGATGGAAATTCCGGAGAACATTGAGGAAGCAGAAATCGACAAAGAGGTAGGTCCTGACGAGTCAGGAAATCCCGGAGACCCAGGGGGATCTGATCCCGATAGCCCTGGAGGTTCCCGCGTTCCTAGTCGTTCTAGGAGTCCAGTGGAACAGGTAGGTAGTGTCCATCCAGACCCTACTGAACAACACATCTTAGATGTGTTTCACGCGTTTAAGGGTTTGCTTGATACCCTCGGAACAGTCCTCGCGGGCATGAATGCTAGCAGCCCCATGGAATCCAGAAGATCGAAAGTCAAGGATCCTGAAGTATTCGATGGATCTGACTCACGGAAACTGAAAGGTTTCCTCGTTTCCTTATCTTTGGTGTTTATTGATCGTCCCTCGTATTTTACTGATCAAAAGAAGATCAACTATACATTGTCATACCTCGGTGGTTCCGTGAAGGAATGGTTCGAACCAGATATTCTGGATCCGAACCTCTCTGCGATGCCGGCATGGATGAGTTCCTTTGCGGCATTGGTGAAGGAACTTCAGGACAATTTTGGTATGTACAATGCACAGGGAGAAGCTGAAGATAAGATCGGCACATTAAGGATGAAAGAATCCGATAATGTATGGAAGTATAACATCCATTTTAATACCCTCGCGGTGTCTACTAACTGGGACTCACATGCCCTTAAGTGGGCTTATCAACGCGGCTTGGCAAGCCGAATCAAAGATGAGATGGCTCATCTTCCGGAACCGAAGACGCTCACGGAATACCGTTATGAGGTACTTCGCGTAGATAACAGGTACTGGAGACGAGAAAAAGAGCGGAAAAGAGACGCCACTAGATCGACAGGTGCTTCCTCGGGAGGGAAAGCATCGAACATGTCGAAGAAGACCACGCCAGGTTCTTCACAATCTCCTACCACCACCACCATGACATTGACCTCAACGAATAACTTGGGGAAGAAAGGTAAGTCTAGTGGAGGTGGAAATTCCTCATCATCGACAAGTACTGCGGTGACTAAACCTGCATACGTGAGCAACCTCGGCTCGGACGGAAAGCTCCTCGCGAAGGAGTCGGAATGTCGAAAGAAGTTGGGGTTGTGCAGATTTTGCGGGGGAAGTCATAAGTTCGACGACTGCGAGAAACGAAAGGCTCACAAAGCTTGTGGACGTACCGCAGAAACACAGGAAGGAGTGGCAAGTACCTCTTCGGTATCGGAAAAATAGTCCGCAACTCCTGTACCCCAGTACAAAGCGGGAGTTGCATTGACCAGGTTCGTACTACTGGGGAAGTTAAATTAAATGCATCCACTCTTTCTTATGATGAATGATCTTTTACCATACCTCTTACGATAGATTTTGCACTTCGCGACGATTCCGCGAAGCTTTCTTTTGTTTCTTTACTCGATTCCAGTTCTACCAATTGCTTTATAGATTCTCGTTTTGTGTATAAACATTCTTTACCTACTTCTTCGATCCCTTCAATCAATCTCCGACTCTTTGATGGTTCTTTATCTCTGAAACCAATTTCCAAGACTACATCTCTTAATGTTCGGTTTCCCTCTGGCAAGCTACTACTACTGACATTTTATGTCACTTTACTAGATTCCTCTTGCGAGGCAGTTTTAGGTTACAGTTTCTTGACCCGCTACAATCCATTGATTGACTGGGCATCGAGAAACATTACATTCCACTCCACCAAGCAAGTTGAGTTTCCCTCGATGTCCTCACTTCCGCGAACACTCGTTCCAGAAGAAACTGTCCCCTCACAGGGTAAGCCTACCATTAGTTCTGAAGAGGTTCCTTCGCGATCCTCGTCACGTACTCATTCTCGCCATTCACCTCGTCCTTTATTGGACTCTTTCCCCTATGAACCCATCTACTCCTATCCTTCGGTGGCTCAATTGGCCGCTTCGCGACTTGAAAACCCGGAGATCGACATTGCTCTTGTCAACACGGAACTCTTCAACCGTGCTTGCAAAAATGCCAAGTGCGAACCGTTAATCTTACGAGCGGTTCACAGCGAAGTCACAGTGCGAGCTGCTTCAACAACTTCGGCAAACAACAGCAATCCTTCCTCGTTACCGAAGCATTACATGGACTTCGCGGATGTCTTCAATGAAGTCGAATCCGAAGTGCTGCCTGAGCATCGACCATATGACCTTAATATTGAATTGGAGGAAGGCGCCGAACCACCTATCGGTCGCCTTTATCCTCTTTCTGCAAAGGAATTAGAGGCTCTATGCGATTTCATCGATAAGCACCTCGAATCCAGTGCTATTCAACCTTCGTCCTCTCCTCACGGAGCTCCGGTATTGTTCGTACCGAAGAAGGACAGAAAACTTCGACTTTGCGTAGACTTTCGTGGTCTTAACAACATCACGAAAAAGGATCGATATCCTTTACCTCTCATTTCTGACTTACTAGACGCTCTGAAAAAAGCTAAGATTTATACTAAACTCAATCTTGCTCACACATACCATTTAGTTCAAATCGCGGAAGGCGACGAATGGAAAACAACATTCAGAACTCGTTGGGGTTCTTACGAATGGAAAGTTATGCCATTTGGACTCACTAATGCTCCAGCAGCTTTCCAAAGGTTTGTGAATGACATATTCGCTGACCTTTTAGATGTTTATGTTATCATCTACCTCGACGATATACTTATCTACTCCGATGACGAAACACTACATCGCGAACATGTTCGCGAGGTTCTCTGTTGACTTCCTAAACATCGACTCTACGCAAACATCGCGAAATGCGAATGGGAGATCGATACGGTAGAGTATCTTGGTTACATTCTTTCTCCGGAGGGCTTAACAATGTCGAAAGACGAAGTAAAAGCTATCATTGACTGGCCGGTACCTTGGAAAGTCAAAGACGTCCAGTCTTTTCTCTGATTTGCTAATTTCTACCGACAATTTATTTATAATTATAGCGATATCGTAGTTCCAATGATGCGACTTATGCGAAAGGATACACCTTGGAACTGGAATACCGATTGCCAGGAAGCCTTTGAGAAGCTCAAATATAGCTTCACTCATGCTCCTATTCTGGCACATTGAGAACCAAACCAACATCTAATTGTGGAAACAGACACCTCGGATTACGCATTAGCTGCAATCCTCTCGATCCTATTACCTGACGGAGAAATTCACCCCATCGCGTTCCTCTTGAGGACTTTTCAGGCTGCGGAACTCAACTATGACACTCACGATAAGGAGCTTCTCACGATATTCGAAGCATTCAAAGGCTGGCGTCATTACCTCGAGGGATCGGGAGATCGTATTGATGTCATCACTGATCACAAGAATCTCAAGTACTTCTCGATGACAAAAATCCTTATGCAATGACAAGTTCATTGGTCCGAGTACCTGCACCAATTGAACATGGTGATCCGATTCAGACCGGGCAAGTTAGGTGAAAAACCTGATTCAATGACTAGATGCTGGGACGTCTACCCAAAAGAGGGGGATATCAGCTATGTGCAAGTTAACCCACATAATTTCAGACCCATTTTCACTAATGAACAACTAACTACTTCCCTTTGAGCTACGTTCCTAGAAGGACTGCCACTTCACACCTCCATTGTTATGGATTTAGAGGCACTTCATTCCGCTATTTGCAATTCAATCGAAATGGATCCGGAATCAATCGCGGGACTGAAGTTTGCAAAGGACGGTACGAACACTCGTTGGACATTAGGGTCTGATAGATTGTTACGACTTGACGATCACATTTACGTTCCTAACATTTCTAATTTACGACTTCAAATTCTACGCTATTTTCACGACCACCCACTTTCAGGTCATTTTGGTCAAAACCGGACTCTAGAAGCTATTCGACGACAATACACTTGGCCAAAGGTTCGCGAATTCATTCGTGATTATATTAATTCATGTACGGTTTGCGGACGCAACAAACCTCATTGACATAGGCCTTACGGGCTACTCAAACCACTTCCGGTTCCCGTCCGACCTTGGGATTCAATATCAATGGACTTCATTGAACAATTACCGGACTCTAAAGGACATACGGCTATTTTGGTAATTGTGGATCGAGCCTCGAAACAAGGCATTTTCATCTCGACACACAACAAAATAACATCCGAAGAGCTCGTGGAACTGTTTGTCCATCACGTTTTCTTGAAACACGGAGTTCCTAGTCACGTCACTTCTGATTGAGGCTCGGAATTTGTTTTGGCTTTCTTTCGCGCTTTAGGGGAAGCTCTCTCGATCAAACTACACTTCACCTCGGGATACCATCCTGAGGGGGATGGACAAATGGAACGAGTTAACCAGACATTGGAACAATACATTCGTATGTATTGTGTGTATCAACAGGACAATTGGGCAAAGCTTCTGCCTATCGCGGAATTTGCGTACAACAACGCTCCTAATGCATCCACTGGTATTACTCCGTTCTTCACGAATAAAGGTTATCACCCTAACATTACAGTGAAACCTGAAATCGACATCCATTCTGATCGCGCGATTGACTTCATGACGAATTTAGATGAGATTCATTCTTTCCTCTGCAAAGAAATTACTAATGCGCAAACTCGATACAAAGAGCAAGCGGACAGAAAACGTATTACTGACCCAGATTTTCCCATTGATTCACAGGTATTTGTACTAGCAAAGCACATAAAAACCACTCAACCTACCGCGTAGTTCTCCGAGAAGTACCTCGGACCATTCAAAGTTCTTGAGCGCATAGGAACTCTTTCGTACAAGTTACAACTCCCTTCCTACCTCAGTCGTATCCACCCAGTTTTCCATGTATCCCAACTTGAACCCTATACTCCGAACTCGATCCCTCATCGCGAACAAACTCCTCCACCTCTGGTGGAAGTCAAAGGCGAAGAGGAATACAATGTTGCGGAGGTATTAGATTCGAAGTTGGATCATCGATACAAGAAATGTCCACTATGGTATTACATCCGGTGGGCAGGATACGAAGGTACAGACAAAGAGTTTTCCTGGGTTGCTGCAAACGAAATTCACGCGGACGAGTTGGTTCCAGCTTTCCATAGTCGTTACCCTCACAAACCTGGACCATCATGATCAACAACCACTTATTTTTACCATTTCATTCATTGGAAATACTAATTTTTATTCTATTAATTCAACAATTCATCGCAAAACCTTCGTGATCCATCACCATTACATTCCGTACTACCTACTAAATTACCTATTAAATTCCAAACTTTCACGTCAAGGAGTTCCACGATCCATCCTTCGCAAAGCTAACTTCGAACTCTCACATTCCATTCCTTCTGAAACCATCGCGATTCTTCCTCGCAGAACAAATCCTTCTCACATTTCCTTACTTCCAAAACCATCGTGATTCCTTCCTCGCGGAACGAATCTTAACTCCTTACACTTATTCATCAAACAAAACTTTACATATCTAAAACCACCAAAAAAGGCAAAAAATTCATAAAATTAAACAAAACAAAATAAAACAAAAACCAAAAACAACAAACAAAAGACAACAAAAAACCAATAAAGAAACTATTACAAAATCAGATTAAAAATATTTACAAGTCCAAAAAACTACTGTAACTCTTCATGGAAATCACATCGCGCATTGTTTCCCTTGCGAATCCTTCTTCTTCTCCTTTCTTCCTCGTCTTCTTTATCATCTTCGTCGTCTTCTTCTTTGTCTCCGTCTTTCTCTTCCTCTTCCTCTTCAGGTCATGGCTGCACTACACGAACAAGCTCTTCCATCGCGAGCGCGGTGCGACTCGCAAACCCGATCAGTGCGTCCATCTGCACTTTGATCGATTCATTTTGCTCCGCGAGCAAATCGAACTTCCTCTCTAACTCTATACCTCCAAACCCTCTCTCCGTGGCGCGCCTCGCGGGACCATCATACAACCCCTCTCCATCCACTCTCAGCTTCTTTTTCCTCAACCTCCAAGCAGCATTTTCTCCAGACCAGCTACACCGTTGTCATTGCTGATGACAGCAGAGGCAGGCTTGGGTTCGGGGCTTTCCTGGTTGCGCAATGCAGTGATTGGTGTTACCTTGTGTAACACAGCAAAGACAAGCTTCGCGATTACGTGAAGGAGTCGGGGGAGGGGTATCGTTGTTGTTGTTGTCATTGTCATCATCACTGTTGTCATCGTTTCCATCATCTGGGTCAGGGGCCGACCCAACCTAGAGTTCGTCAAACAACGATTACATTGAGAAGAAACTCTATACTCACCTGTGAAGCTACTCATTTTCTTTTCAAAGTCAAAACCCCCACTTCCGGGGAATCGTGAACGACAGATGCGGACTTGTATGTTTTGGATTTAGAACCCGAAGGCTCCCATGATACTAGCCCACTTGAACGTCGCGATGCAGCTTCAGCTGCACGATGTCGACGCTATTGTAACTCCTGCAGAGCCTGTGCTCTGCATTGACCTCGTACTTGCTCTTCTTCTGCAAGCTTCTTCAAAGCATCAGCCTTCGCCTTCGTGATGCTCTCCTCGACAAGCCGTTCTTCTTCCCGCTTCTTCACAGCTTGCTTCTCCTCCTCAAGCTTTCTCTCTTCCTCAAGTTTTTTCTCCGCTGCCTCGCGCTCTGCCTCACGAGCAGCTTCCTCCTCTAACCTCAACATTTCCTCCTCGAAGGCAGCTTCCTGCGCCTCGACCTCAAGCTGACAGAGGCGCGCTCGTTCCACCTGTTCTTGAATGAGGCACGCTCGTCGTTCCTGCACAGTTTCGGTCACGGTGATGGTGAGAGACATTGTTATAATCAATGAGGACTTAGGAAAAAACAGAGAAAACCATCGTGTTTTATATGCATTCATCATTGAGGGCAGGTTCGACTCTAAATTTTTCATTTACCTCAATCATAACTTGCGTGGTACTTTGAAAATTTACTTTTCTTTTTTACTTTTCCATTTTATCTAATTTTAGATTCATCAATCATTAACAATCACATAGGCTTTCGAGGGCGAAAGCCTAAGAGGGGGATACTGTTATATCTATGCAAGCTAAGTCTTTACGAAGCTTCACAATCCATTCCGCTACCTAGATATTACTTACATCCTTTTACTACTACGCAATTACTTCACGAAGGATTTCCGACGCGAAGCAATTACTCGTTATCTCTTATCATCCTTATCGGATTTACACTATCCCTTTTATATCCCTTCCTTTGTTCTTTACTTATGAGCTAGCCAATTTGGGCATGGCATTGCTTCGCGATCCTGATTTACCTTTAGTATAAAGCTATGGTATCAAATAGGTAGTTCCTTAGTTTAAATATCAACCTTGATAGCACTTCGATAGTGATACCAATTAATCCTCTCTATCTGTATCATTGTTTTAAACATCCTCGCTGTCAGTATGTTCCGCGATAGCCATCGCGAATGGAACACATTTACTTTTCTTCTCTTGTGGACACGCAAAGTGTCGAGGACTCTACTAATAGTGGAGTCAAGGTCTGACTACTTAGTTTAGGATCATTTTACCTCGCAAAGTAATTTACTTCGTATTTCCCCATGATCATCCCGCAATCATTCCTGATGATCCCTTTGTGCACGATCATAACAATTTCTGACATGAAGCACTTACTTGTTATCTTTTCTCATCCTTATTGGATTCACATTATTCCTTTTATATCCTTTCCTTTGTTCTTTACTTATGAGCTAACCCATTCGGGCATGGCATTGCTTCACAATCCTGACTTATCTTTAGTATAAAGCTACAGTATCAAATAGGTAGTTCCTTAGTTTAAATATCAACCTTGATAACACTTTGATAGTGATACCAATTAATCATCTATCCATATCATCATTTTAACATCCCTACTGTCAGTATGTTCTACAAAGGTCATCATGAACAGAACACATTTCCCTTTTCTATATTGGACACACAAAGTGTCAAGGACTCTACTAATAGTGGAGTCAAGGTCTGACTACCTAACCTTAGGATCGTCTTACCTCGCAAAGTAATTCTCTTCGCCATTTCCCACGATTAACTCCGCAACCCCTTTCTGACAATCCATTAGTGCATGATCATAACAGTACATAAATGAATAGCATAATGAGAGCATATAGCAGAAATGAAATACAGCAGTAAGGCTGTATGTTGCATGAGTAAGAACAATAGATATAATGTTAAAGGGCTTCGAAATGTACAATAGCTGCAAGTCAATCATACCTTTACTTGTCAGTGCATGACTCATAGAATAAGTGCACATGACATTATGATAAGATAGACTTAAGCGCTAATCTAATTTCAACAACCCTGGGCTGGGCACATGATTTTCAGTCAAGTTCTAGACAACACATAATCTATTTTTTGAATTCATTTAAAGGACACAGCTGTAGTAGATATTGAAAACTATGTGCACAGAAAGATTGGAGTGATAGACCTGAAAAATAGCCAAAATTGCGCAAAATCATTTGGATATTTTTGGCGCCCACAGTAGATAACTTTCAGTCAAAGCTTTTGGAAACTTACAGGGATCTATACAGAAGTTTACACTATGTTACCAATTCCTACATAAGTTTTGTGTAAATCTCCTGTAAGTTTACCAGAAGGGGTAAAACTTATGTGTACTTTTGCATCTAGTGATAGTAAAAAAGTACAAGAAAAAAAAAAACGAAACTGTCCGATTGTGGCTGTGTCCAATCTACCATGACTGCTGAACTAAAACGAAAACGAGCAGAGGGCTCGAGTTCTCGCAAGGTGAAATTTGTATACACACTAGACGTTTTCAGCTTCGGGTAATCTGATTTGCTGCTTGTAGCTCCAAAAACTATCTCCTCCGGTTGAGGATGAAGATACTTCTGCGCAAGAAACTGATGGCGACGCGCAAGAAGAGCAGGACGATGGAGAGGATGTAGAGATGGATAATGGTGAAGAAGAGGAATTGGAAGGCGAATGGGAAGGCGTTGCACATCTACGGTCATCCGGGAAAAAATCATCAAAGCCCACAGGAGAGGAGATTCGTGTTATCAAAGACGCGAGCGACCTGTTTCGCTCAAATACCTTCAAGTTACAGGTAGGAACGTCCTATATGTCGAATCTGATTCACTTTTCAACTGTCTACACTTAGATTGAAGCGCTTCTCCCTAACGTGCAACCAAAATCAAAACGCAAACCTCCCTTAGAGCGTTTTTTACTTTCTTTTCACACATTTCTCTCTTGTCTACCTGACGTCCCTCAGGAACATCCACTGGAAGCTTCTAGGCGTCTACTGAAGAAAGGTGTATCTGTGCCATATCCCACTCCGCCTCCCACTGAAGACACGCAGTGGAAAGTCGCGTTCAGTGGCCCAACTGATATTACGCTTGTCGGGAGCTGGGCGAATGAGACTTCTGTAAAAGCTCAGGGTGAGTCTAGTTATGGAGTTGATCTAGCTGTGGAGATGCCTTCCGTGAGTTGTAGTCTTACAAAGACTCGAAATATGTTGACTTTTCTATAGAGCCTGTTTCAAGAAAAAGATTATCTGAATGGCAGGTTCTTTCATAAAAAGGCTTTCTATCTCGCGACCATTGCTGCGGCAATCTCAAATCCTAAAAGCGGGTTCAATGTCGATGTGTCGTATATATCTACCAACGACGATCCGCGCCTGACGAAATTAGTTCTTAAGCCAAGAGCTGGTGTGTATCTGCACCTCATCCTGTTCATCACCTGCGCTGACCATTTACAACAGATGGGTCACCGAACGACTTTACTAAACTCAATGCACAGATACACATCATCCCCACACTATCTTCCACGGATTCGCCTATACCTCTTCATCGATTATCGCCTGCACACGCCAATATCCGGATTACGCCCGAGTCATATTCATCTTTGAACACAAACCTCAACAATGCGGAGGATCCGTCAAAATTACCCTCACCGCTGTACAACACTGCTCTTCTCACATCTCTCATTCCCAAATCCTATTTGCTCTCTGTACATGCTATACAGCAGAGTGTCCCAGCGTTTAGCGATGCCTTGGCTTTGCTTCGCGTGTGGGCGAATCAGAGAGGGTACGGGGAAAGTGGAGAAAAAGGTGTTTCTGTACGAGGGTTTGATGGTAAAGGGCCTTGGTGGGCTGCGTTGTTGATGTACTTGGTTCAGGGTGAGGAGCCGACTAGTGCTGGAAAAAAACTTGGCAGACAAGGGAACCGGAAGCCACTTGGAAAGGGGCTGAGTTCGTATCAGCTATTTAGAGCAGTGTTGGATTTTCTGGGTAGGTGCAGGTTTCGTTCTTATCATGTGCTTTGACTTATTTTGTTGTAGCGAAGCATGATTTCGAGAACAAACCGGTGTTTGTTAAAACTGAGGGAGGACATCGGGTGAGTGGCACTTGGTGTTCACAACAACATAACTAATCGTCGACCCTTTCTTAGTATAGTCCAAATGAATACTTATCAACTCATGACATCGTTTTCGTCGATTCCTCGTCAGCAGTCAACCTTCTCGCTGGGGTCCCACTAGGTTCGATGAAGTTGGTAAGTCTGGATTCCCTTAAAGTAGTAAATACGACTGAGATTTTCTAGTTAAACGCTGATGCGCGGAAGACTCTTGAGACGATTAACAGCAGCTCAACTAGCTCAGGCGACCCTTTCCCAGAGGTTTTCCTGAGGGACCACAGGAATTTGCACGCACGTTTCGATATTGTAATCCAGTATGTTGGTTTTCTATCCGTATGTTCAATAGCATGATCTTTCCGGTTAGCGTTGATCTGTCCACTGCCAAACCACGAAAGCCCGACTCTCATCACACGTTTGATTCTGGTTCAGCCTCCAACGCTGTTCTAGCGTCTATCTCCTCCGTTCTTACACAAGCTCTGGGTAACCGAGTTCGAACAATTGCAATATTACATCCGACGCCTAGAACCAGACCATTATCGCAAGCCCACCCTACAACATCACATATCGTTCACATTGGCTTGTTCTACAATCCAGTCTATGCCTGGCGGCAAGTCGACCATGGTCCAAACTCCGCTTCGGACCCAGACCCAGTCGCTGTAGAGAAATTTCGCGATCTTTGGGGTGACAAGGCTGAATTGAGAAGATTCAAAGATGGGAGTATTGTAGAGAGTGTGGTCTGGGATGTAAAAACTGTTGATGAAAAGACATTGATTCCGAAGAGAATCGTGGCGTTTGTGTTAAACAGACATTTTGGGATTGGGGAGGAGGGAGTCAGGGGTTGGCAGGAGGGGTTTGATGGAATATTGAGGCTTCCTGAAGGAGTGTCCAGGTATTATGTTGGTGAGAACGGGTTAGGTGTGGCGGCGGTCGGGTTCAAAGCTGCATTGAGAGCGTTCGATGGAGTGGTCAAAGCTATCAAAGCACTTTCTTCAGACGAAGGGAAGGATGCGTTGCCGTTGTCGGTGATGAATATCAGCCCTACCTCAGAATCGTTGAGATTCACAAGTGTCTTCAGCCCTGTTCCACTTCCACATTCGATTGCGTCGGTTTTACCTCCGAATGCGAAGTATACGAGCCCTATGGAGTTCGTTATCGAGTTTGAAAGGAGCTCGAGGTGGCCGGATAATTTGAGAGCGGTGCAGAAGGTCAAAATGGCCTTCTTGGAGAAGATCGCAAGGGGATTGATGGAAAGGGTTAAAGGGTTGAGAGCAGCGGTTATTGTTGGTGATGTCACGGGCGTTGACGAGGGGGGAATGGAAGATGTGGTGAGGTTGGAGGTCATAACAGAGGAAGGATGGGCGTTTATTGGAAGGATATGGCATGACCGCGAAGCAGTTTTGCTCGACCGGATCATCAACGATTCAACGTCGAGGTTGCCGCATGTTACACGGAAAGATAAATTTCAATCACAACGACAAGGAAAGGATTATCATACAGCCATTCAAGCGCGGGAAGCTTATACGCGGTTGTATACCCATGCACCAATGCATCATCGGGTAATTGCTAAGCTGTTCCATCAATATCCTGCGTTTGCAGGAACGGTAAGGATCGCGAAACGGTGGTTTGCATCCCATTGGTTGCTGGGTGCTGCTGGGGACTCCGTATCAGAGGAGGCTGTGGAGTTGCTTTGCGCAATGCTTTTCGTAAAGCAGGAGTGGGAGGCTGAAGCTGATAAAGATAAGAACGAAGATCAAGACAAGCAGGAGGAGAGATTAATGGTACCAGGGAGTAAAGAGCGTGGATTCGCTTCCTTGATCCAGTTTCTCAAGGACTGGAAGTGGGATGAACAGGGAGACGGAATTTTCATACCTTTATATGGATCTTCCATTGCTTCAGTCTCGAAGCAGCCCAAAGCCGTTGCTACATTATTGGGTACAGGAGTGTGGAAGATTCGAACGGCGATGGATGAAGAAGGGGTTGTATGGACTATGTTTGGACCTGATGCGGTTGTTGCGAGACGGGTAAAAGCGCTTGCACAGGCTACATGGCAGTGTTTGAAGGGAATGGAGATGAATGAAGTAAGCGAGAGAGGTGGTGTATTGGTGAGTACATTACTGGAAGCTCTTGTGTTTGTATTATGACCTTTGTATTCGTGATCAGTCTATGTTCGATCATCCCACCGATAACTACGATGTTATTATCAAACTGGATCGTTCCCTGCTTCCAAGATATCATCAGAATGTTTCCTTGGATCAAAAACAACTTTCATGGCGACAGAAATCTGATAAAGGTGAACTTGCCGCTGCTTTGGACGAGAAGATCAGGCCTGGGTTTGATCCTGCCAGGTTGTTGTTTATGGATTTGAAGGTGAAGTTGGACATTTGCTTTGCTAAGTTAATTAACTGGTTATCGAAAAACATAGCGGGTATATCAAGATACCTTCCGAATCTTTCACGACACTTTTGGCGGTGATCAGTTCGGTATTGTCTGGGATCCATCGTTGAAGCAACCGCGACCTTTCAGGGTGCTTGGAGGCTTTTCGTTCTGTGCTCACGAAACGAATCCAACAGAGTCACAGGTGAGCTAGATTATTAATTTATATTTTTCGAAATTTTTATCAAGAATGTTTGCAGGGTAAGAAGAGCAAAGATAAGAAATTGGTGTTCTTGAATGAGCAGGGCGTGCTGGGAGAGATTGAAAGATTAGGAAGGGGGGTTGTTAGTGGGATTACTCTCAACGTTGAGATCGATAACATGTGCATCAATTGACATTCTGGAATGCACAAACGCAAGGGAGCTCGTTTCGCTCACTTAAAGTAGATGCAGTGGTCAACTTTGACCGGCTGGTGATTAAGCGCGTGAAAAGTGACTCGGATCAAGTCTGCGCGGCGAAATTACCCTTGACTTTATACATTTACATTGTCAAACTCGGTGTGCGTATCTCTTCGTTGTGTTCATATCTCGAGCTCATTCCGAATATTTAAGAACATGCGAGCCTGCTGAATTCAATCTTTGAACACTTTGCTTTCTCTTGACCAGAACGAACACGATGATCCCTCGAATACGTGGTTGAACACTCACCGAATACAGCACATCACATCGAATCAACTCAACGAGATACTTACTGGACACAGCGAATCACTTATAGAATACACAATGTTTGGAGAAGAAGAATCTGAAAGCCCGAGAGTACCTAGTCCTTGGGAGTCTATCATAGAGTTGTCCAGGATTGGGACGCCCGTCGAGAGACGAACGCCTTCTCCGTTGACTAGCGAAAGCAAGTTGGAAGGCGGCCAGTTCCAATATCTTCATTCCTTCTCAGCAAATCTCAACAATCTCACCCCTTCGCTACCTCCCGAAGATGACTACGGCTCTATCGAATACAAACTTCGACTCCTTCATCCCTCTCCAGCTCGCTTTACTCGGCTCGTCACTCAGCTCAAATGGCGACTCCTTGAAGGTGGTGGAAGGGCCTTGTATGAGCTGGGTGTAGGCGATGATGGAGAGCTCGTTGGCCTAGGGAAGAAGGATATGGAGGAAACAGTCGCCGTTTTAGGCGAGATGGCGGGAGAGCTTGGAGCGAGAGTTTGGGTTGTCAGAGAAGTTAGGGTTGGGAACAGTGGTACAAGGGTCGTTGCTGGCGATATTCCTGACTCTTTCATCATGAATGACTTGGATGTCCTCGATACTATCGACTTTGACGCCGAAACTACACCCGTTCCCAGCGTCCTGGGGGACCTGCATATCTACAATATATTCAAGCCGAGGCCTGTGAAAGTTCGTACGAGGATAGTAACATTGCCTACGTCCGCCGTTTCTGCTTCATTGTCAAAATCACCAACATCATCTTTCAATGACCATGAAAACGCGGTCAATGACTCTGCAGGGGTCAGCGTAAAGTACCGCAAGTCGAGGAAGAAGGAGAGGAAAGAGCAAGGGAAGAAGAAGTACCAGCTGAATTACCAAGTATTGGGCTCAGGATCTGACTTCAAGAGCCCGAGCCATGCTCACGTCAACAGTAAGAATATTCAGCATGTTCATGTTCAGGTTGGTATCCAGAAATTCATTATGTGAATAAATGATACTTACTAAACGGCTTTCATGCTCAGAATAAACCGAATGTGATACATAGTCATCAATCTAACACTCAACTTCATACACAACCAAATAACGATTCTCATAATCAAGTTCTCAATGCTAGAAATATGCCCTGTGGTTCATGGCTTTCCAATCTGAATCATCATACCTATCTCCTACCAAACCCTGATCTTCATCATCTTCGTTCACATAATATGCACACTAATGGTGCCGATGCCGCTTACTCAAAACGCAATGTAAACGGAAACGCTATTTCTCCAACACATACTTCTTTCCACGGTGACGACCCTGGAGTGAATCGACGGAAAGGAACGCGAGGAAGCAGGAGAGCAACGAGAGATAGGCGAAGAGCGGAGAAGGCTAAAGAAGAGAGACAAAATGTGCTAGCCGGCCAGATGACAGAGAAAATTGAAGCTGGAGGTGGTACGCTCGCCCCAGTCATTCCTCTCCACGACCTAGTTCCTGGTCTGGACGCGCTAAGCATGTATAACAGTATCGATGCTAATCCTAGTGTTGAGATTGGTCGATCTTCCTCTCGGTCTTTTGATGCAGATATCAAGTCTAAAACCACTTGCGTTTCTGGACCTGCAGCGACCGCCGAAGTTCATCTTAATGGCGTTGCCCGAGTTGGTATTGACAAAGATGGATTTCATACAAGCAATGTGGGTAGTGCAGGAGCACGGTTGAAGGAGTTCGAGGTTGGAGCGAGAGTTAGATCAGGAGCAAAATCTGGAACAAATCCACCTCGAACTAATGGAGTAGGCAATTTTGATATAGAGTTGAATGGTGGAGGAGATCGAAGTAAAAGTGAGCGAACGCAATTTGGATTTAGTTTTGACGATTACGTTCTAACGAACCTTCCATTTTTATTTATGCTCTTCTTTCTGCCACGTCGATTAATTCTTTCACTTGTTCCGCGTTAATTTATATTCTCCTCCTTCTTCTCCCTTTCTTACCTGGAATCGGTGGGCTTTATCGAATATCCCATTGTTGCCTTGATATCTCAGCTATCGCGCGTCGAGTTTTGGCTGTGTTGGAGGATGATATTTGCACAAGCCGGAGAGCTTACGACGACGTACCGAAAGTAGCTGGTCTAAGACTTAACGCAGGGTTTGGTATCGAGATAGTTGACAAAGAGGCTAAGAGGGAAGATGGTGGTAGTCGTCAAAAAGGAGATGATGAAACTGAAGACGAATCACGATTCATCATCGAAGCCCTTGTTGTCAGGAATTTTGAAATGGGGGAAGTGTTTTTGGATTTCGAAGGCTTTGGGGGGCTTGGGGAGCTCGGAAGCCTTAGGTAAGTAGTTCTTGAGGAATGAGAGAGAGAAGAGGTTTTTGGGCACAATAGCGTTCTGTTGAGGTTTCAAGCTTTCGATACTTGTGCAGGAATGGGGACAGCCTCAAGCCTAGCTACAAGAGATCGATGTAATATGTAGAATGTGCAATGAGATGTATAAGGGAGGAGGGAGGAGAAACTAAATACGCGAGAAATGGTGAGAGGACAGAGAGATCTAGCCACGCTGCAGGTCTATATATCAGTTTCGACGAACACAAAGGGAGAGAAGATGAAAGGAAATGTGGAATGCACAAGTCATCACTTCATCATAGACCCACCCAATGGTCAAAACGGTAAAGCGTAACTTACCGTGGGAAATGGTGAAATGATAGTGAACTTATTTTCCAAATCTTTTGGCATGATTTTTGTGATTACACTGGGTGCAAAAGTCAATAAATTATACTACTTATGGATAGCTTTTGGTGAAATTTTCTGAAAACTTGCACGGATTTATACCGAAGTTTACACACTATGTTACCATTTCCTCCATGAGTTTTGAGTAAATCTCCTGTAAGTTTACCATAAGGCGTAAAACTTATGTACTTTTGCATCCGGTGTTAATGGGAAAGATACATTGAAGTAATGGTAAACAAATCCATTTGTTATCTTCCATTTGTTCAACATTAGAATGCAAGATCATGGTAAAGAAATGCCGGAAGAATAGTGACTAAATCACTGCAGGAAATTGCTAGGATCATCCTGATTAAATGAATATCTTACACACATTATTCCATGCTCAAAAATATTGCAAAATGATGAACTTTTCCCATGACTGACTGATCAAAAGAAAAGTGCTAGTTGTTTTAGAAATCCTCACATAAAGGGGCAATGATTGTTTTAATTGTGGCTGTCAGCGACTCGCTAGCTCTCACAAGAGATAACCAGGCATCACACAATAGACAATGAGCAAGAGGGCAAAAAAGCAAAAAGAGGATCGATAAGACAACCCAATACTAGTCTAGCTACCAAGGAGAATAGACGAGAATAGAGCTAAGGATTATAACTACAAAATACCTAGTCTTATATACTAAATGGGATATGAAGTCATGAGAGACGTCTCGCACCGTAACCATGAGGATCTACAATAAGAGTCACTCATATCCATAAGTAAAGCTGTAGGTATTCGGTGAGTAAACAATAAGGCAATATAAAAAGAAGCATGGAAGCGGAACAATAATGACGTCATCCTGTCAATGAGCTGACAGGCATGAGAGAGTCGCGCCTAAGTGAAATGACAACGCGAGAACAATAAGGTTGGAGCATGTAACCTAAATGATGATGAGAATATAATGAGCGCTGGTGCAAGTGCCTCAGTGATTAGGTAAGTAAATAAAAGAAAAAGAAAAAGAATAATAAAAGAAAAGAATAATAAAAAGATCGTTTCGTGACAGTGCCAAGGAAATAGAAACATTATTCATGATGACCTCAACTAGAAAGGAAGTGAAAATGCAAACTTACCTCAAAAAAATCTCATTTTAGACTGGGCAATGTCGTGACATGCTATACAGGATATGGTACTTACTTTGTTTTCTTCTACATTCCCTCTTTTCTTTATCTTCATGACTACCTGAACCCTTCTCCATGTTTCCATATCCTTTTACTTCCATCTATCATTCGTCAGAACCTTCCATCACATTCCAGACACTTCTATCGGCTTCCCACACTGTCGCTTACTCATCTGAATCCTTGTATATATAGTACAGTAGCTGACACCTAGTTCCCCATCTTGACCTCTTGGTCTTTGGAACTAGGTTAGTACTGGTATCATCGTTTACCTTCAATATACTTACTTGGTCTTTGGAACTAGTCTTCCTTGTGCGACCCTAGCGATTGGCCCTCGTGCTATCGCTGCTGTCTTGATCATTATCTCTTTCAGCCTTTGTGTGTGGTGCTAGCCCCACCACTCACTTTGGCTTGTGCTTGAGTCTGTGCTTTCCTCCATGCTTTCTCCCTTCGTCACCACATTAGGTCAAGATCTCTACTCATACCATCAGCCTTTCCAACTGATCCTATGAGGAGTGGAAATCGGACTTACCTGGTTCCCCACCTTTCATTGCCACTACGCTTTCATTTACACCAGACATTGATTGTTCAGGATTTCAGCACATATTTGATATTCAAGATCAGTGCAACGTTCATTCCAAATACAATCCAGATGAAGAACACAACACTTGGTTTGACTGCGATGAAAATCCTTGCCCCAACCAATACCATAACCCCGCTCCCATCACTCCAAGGGATTCAGGAAACAGACAATTCATAGACATCCCTAGAATTCCAAGCCGAGTTCCGAGCCGGGTTGGTAGACTTTCAAACCCTACCAGTGCCGTACCATCCGTTAGATCCTCCCCTGCACTTATTCCCACTGCAATCCTAGAACCAGAGCTAGAACCCGAAGCCAACCCTGTCACATCAACCCCATCCCCAGAGCCTATTGTCATCGATATCTCGGTTACACCAGAACCGTTATCCCCATCTCCTGAGCCTATCCCCACTGAAAACACCTCCATCATGTCCCACCCTCCTACCACCCAAGACCTTGCGGTGTTGATTCAACAACTCGCAACACAACAGATGGCACTACAAACGGCAGTCGCCAGTATCGCTAACAACATCAGCACCAATAAAGGTGTTAGCAAACCCCAGACGTATGATGGGAAGTGCAGTGATGATGCACAACACTTCATTGCCGCCTTTGAACTCTGGGCTCAGGGGATCCGTTCCCTTAGCAATGAACAAGAGAGAATCAAATTGGCTATCTCATACCTGGATGGTGATGCAGCCATTTGGGCTACTCCTACCTCGGAGAACATCAGCCAGGTCACTCGAGCTGTTGCTTCAGGACTACCAGCTCCTGCCCTCCTCTACCCAACCTGGGCTGATTTTGCTGGCGCCTTCAGGCAATGGTTTGAAACAGCAGACCTGGTGGTAGAGGCCAAACGTGTCCTCAAAAGTCTTTGGCAAGGAAAGGACCAGGTGGCAACCTATGCTGCAACCTTCAAGCAGTACGCCAGCAGGATGGGATATTCGGATGCCAACCTTCGAGATCGCTTCTATGACCACCTCTCAAAGCGAAGCAAGGATGGATTGGTTGACTCCCAAGCCAACACAGATCTGATGAATGCACTGATCAGTGAAGCAATTCACATTGACAACTGACAGAACGAACATGCCAATGAGGAAGGGAAACAATACACCCGAAGTACTCCCAATTTCAACTCCTATACCCTGACTCCCTTTGTTCCAGCTCACGATCCAAACACAATGGATGTGGATGCCACCACTACCGGACGATCCGCGGAAGACTATCATAGGTCCATGATGGGAAGGTGCTATGGGTGCGGATCCAGAGAACATCACAAGGCAGATGGACACCATGAACGAGATGTCTGCAATCATTGTGGACTAACTGGTCATTTAGCAGCCGTCTGCCGCAGGAAGTTCCTGGGACTTCCAAGACCCATCCCATGTTCTGTCGCTGCTGAACCCTCCACCTCCATTGCCGCTGCCACACCGGCCCCCGCTACTGACTTCACAAAGATCCTTCAGATGCTTACTGTGGGGCAAAAGGAATTGGCAGAGCAGATGGCGGAGTTATGCTCGAATTTTTAAAGTGGGAACCCGCCACGGCTGCCGCCTAGTTCCCTGGTCTGTATTCCTCATCTACTTCTACCTATGCATCTATACCCTTCTGTACAATTGGTTCCGCTCAATCCAGTGATGTTTCTCACTTCCGTGTACCAATTAAGTTGCAAGGCAGACTCAAGAATACAGACAGCGCAGCGATGATAGACTCCAGTGCCACCGGTCTCTTCATTCATGACCATTTTGTTAGACAACATCAAATTCTCTCTCATTGTCTTCTCCATCCAATTACCCTCTATAACATTGATGGGTCTCTTAACACCACAGGGCAGATCATGCACTCTGTACGCCTGTTCTCCACAATAGATCAAAACAAACCCCAGCTCCTCGAATACCTTGTCACCAACCTTGGGTCTGAAAATATCATCCTCGGACTTCCATAACTCTGAAAGGTCAACCCAGACATTGACTGGAGAGAAGGGCGATTGGCTATCACCCCTCCCAGAAAGGCTCCGCACCCCATGACCATCGAAGAAATCCCCGAACCCAAGGAAAGTAATGTGGGAGGAACCACTGCACATATTGTAGAAGCTAACTCAGACTGGGGCACCACTGCAGCTCCACAAGTTCACTTCTCCATCCCGGAGCCTGACGACCAACCCCAATTGCCTGAAGAAACTCTCCCTCTCCCCATGCCTGACCCAGAGATACATGAATACACTGAAAGCACCCCTCTGTATCGACTGGTAGGCAAAAGGAAGCAGAGGAGAGTGCTACTTCGAGCTGGGATCATTGGCCATATGTCAGAAGAACTTTGGTGTTTTGCAGGGTACATGTATTCTCAACAACTCACAGAGGCTGCCTACAAAGAGAAGCTGTCAAAGTCATTTGAAGAGATGGTCCCCTCATCATACCGGAAACATGCAAAGGTCTTCTCTGAGAAAGAATCAGAATGGCTACCAGAACATAAACCTTGGGACCATGCCATCGATCTGAAACCCGACCCTCCTGAAACCATGCAGACTAAAATCTACCCCATGTCCCCAAACGAACAGGAAGAACTGGACCGGTTCTTGGAAGAGAATTGGCGCAAAGGCTACATCCGTCCCTCCAAATCCCCACTGGTGTCGCCAGTCTTCTTTGTCAAAAAGAAGGATGGTAAACTTCGATTTGTGCAGGATTACCGGCGACTCAATGAGTACACAGTAAAAAACCGGTACCCACTTCCCCTCGTCACGGACATTATCAGCCAACTGCGTAAAGCCAAGGTCTTCTCCAAAATGGATGTTCGTTGGGGGTACAACAATGTGCGGATTAAAGAGGGTGATGAATGGAAGGGAGCATTTGCAACAAATCAAGGACTCTTTGAGCCCCTCGTCATGTTCTTTGGCCTAACAAACTCACCCGCTACATTCCAAGCCCTCATGAACTCCATATTTGCTGACCTCATTGCTGCTGGGTGTCATGAATCGATCTTTTTCCATTATTCTTTTCTTTTATTATTCTTTTTCTTTTCTTTACTTATCTAATCACCAAAGCGCTTACACTAGCGCTTATTATATTTTCATTATCATTTAGGTTACACGCGTCAACCTTATTGTTCTCGCGTTGTCGTTTCACTTAGGCGCAACTCTCTCGTGCCTGTCAGTTCATTGACAGGACGACGTCATTATTGTTCCGCCTCCATGCTTCTTTTTATATTGCCTTATTGTTTACTCACCGAATACCTACAGCTTTACTTATGGATACGAGCGACTCTTATTGTAGGTCCTCACGGTTACGGTGCGAGACGTCTCTCACGGTTTCATATCCCATTTTGTATATAAGACTAGATATTTGGTAGTTATATTCCTTAGCTCTATTCTCGTCTATTCTCCTCGGTAGCTAGACTTGTAGTTGGGTCATTTTATCCATCCGCTTTTTGCTTTTTCATCCTCTTGCTCATCGTCTATCGTGTGACGCCTGGTTGTCTCTTGTGAGAGCTAGCGAGTCGCTGACACTGGGAAGGTGGCCGTTCACCTGGACGACATCCTAGTTTTTACTGAAACTCTTGAGGAACATCAAAGTATAGTCAATGATGTGCTTACATGCCTCAGCAAATATGACCTATATCTGCGACCAGAGAAATGCGAATTCGAACAGCCTTCCATCAAATACCTAGGTCTGGTAATCAGTGAAGGAGAAGTGCGAATGGACCCAGTCAAAATAGAGGCAGTTAGTAACTGGCAGGCCCCTACAATGCTACATGATCTCTGGGGTTTCCTAGGATTTGCTAACTTCTATCGGAGATTTATTGACGGTTTTGCAAAGAAAGCTCGACCCTTGAACGACCTTACCTGCAAAGACACTAAATGGGTTTGGGGATCACAACAGCAGGAAGCCTTCGATTCACTAAGGGAATCCTTTACATTGGCACCAATCCTCACACTATGGGATCCATCGAAACCAACTCGGATTGAAGTGGACGCATCAGGCTTCGCCACAGGAGGTACGCTTTCACAACTACAGGAGGATGGACTCTGGCACCCCATTGCATATCGCTCCTCCTCCATGGATCCAGCCAAGCGAAACTATGAGATCTATGACCGGGAAATGCTGGCCATTATTGAGGCATTGAAAGACTGGAGAAGCTTCCTAGAAGGATCCCCAGAACCCTTCAAAATCATAACCGATCACCAGAACCTTGAATACTGGAAGACAGCCCAAGACCTCAGTCGCTGTTACGGGTATGCTTCCACTACCTCGTACGGGACATACAGAAGTTACAGAAACGACAGTGGTAATTCGTTTCTATCCTTTCCTTATCGGTTCGGGACCAGACTGTATGATGACATCCGATGTTAACGGATATGATAATTTTTAATTCCCACCCTATTATCTTTTAATTATATTATCGGGAACTTTTTACAATACTTATTGTTTTATTCCAAATACTCGTTGTTCTTCCTTTAACAATTAGGATTACTGGTATATAAGCATTAGTGTCCAGTAGATAGTTCTCCAGTTTAAATATCAACCTAGATCATTCCGATCTAGAGAGGTTATCCCTATAACTCCGTCTGGACTTTCCAGTCTAACTTGATAGTTGTCCGAACTTATCCGGTTGACTTCCAGACGTCCGGAATCTACGAACATTCATGGAACCACTATGACATAGCAGGAGCACTACTGAAAGTGGTGCTAAGGTTTTTGTTCGACTTTACATTCTACCCTTCCACTTTTCTACTGATTGGTAGTTACCATTCAAACCCGGAAACTATCGGAACACTCTGTACTATACTATTCACACTAGACCTCCCGGAACCTCACCGGAATAGTCTTAACAGTCGCCGACAAGCACGATGGGCACTATGGCTCTCTCGGTTTGATTTCCATCTTAAGCATCGCCCAGGCAAAGCTAACACTCAAGCTGATGCACTTTCACACATGGCACAGCACCAGGTCACAGATGCAGAGGACAACAGGGAACAGATCATTCTAAAACCCAAGCACTTCCTTAATGCAACAACCATGGTTCTTCTCCATAACCCCCTCCTTGACCGCATTCATCCGATTAGCAAATGAGAGGTAGAAGTCCTGGATGGTCTGAAAGGTATCAAGGGACCCCAAAGTCTCACTAGTGGTGTAGCCGAGTGGAGGGAGGAAAATGGTTTGGTCTACTATCACAATAAAGTCTATGTTCCCCCAGATATGGCACTAAGGAAAACAATCCTGGAACACTGTCACGATGCACCTACTGCAGGTCATCCAGGGATGCATGGCACCCTGGAACTAGTCAGCAGACTGTACTGGTGGCCTGGGATGCGCTCTTTTGTAGACAAGTACATTGATGGATGTGACCATTGCCAGTGCAAATGCCTGAACCCTCACTACTACTCTCCTCTTCAACCTCTTCCCATACTGGAAGGACATTGGCGTGGATCTGATTGGGGAACTACCTATGACGCAAGACGGCCACAATGCTATCATCACCTTTGTGGACCACTACACAAAGATGGTTCACTGTTTCCCCTGTACAACAGAGATCACCGCAGAAGGAGTAGCAGATTTCTTTTATAAAGAAATCTTCTGCTTACATGGCCTACCCCGTCGATTCATCTCGGATAGAGGACCTCAATTTGCAGCAGACATTATGTGACAGCTACTGAAGTGACTAGGAATCAACTCCGCCCTGACCATAGCCTATCACCCTGAGACAAACGGACAGACAGAACATGCTAACCAGGAAATCGAACGTTACATTTGCATGTATGTAAGTTGCCGACAGGACGACTGGGACCTCTTAATCCCTACTGCTGAGTTTGTCATGAATGCTCATATCCACTCTGCACACAGCCACTCCCCCTTCAAAACCCTTTATGGTTACACCCCCGAGTACACCATTCCAAATGGCATTGAGACCAAATACCCATCCATTGAGCGCCGGCTAGAACTGCTCTAGCATGCATGTGAGGATGCAGAGGCAGCCCTATGAATGAGCAAGGAACGCATTAGAGAGGGTGTAAAGGGGAAAGTACAGGAATTCAAAGTCGGACAACCAGTGTGGTTATCCTTGAGCAAATTAAAGGTATGACAAAAGAACCAGAAACTAGGGAGCAAACGCCTAGGCCCATTCGAAGTCGCAGAGAAAATGGGTCCCCTCACATATTGACTACACCTACCCACCTGGATGAAGATCCATGACAACATACATACCAATCGCCTGTCTCCCTGGAAAGGGAATGAGGTCAACAGAATTGAGCCACCACCACCGGAACCTGAAATTGTGGAGGGAGAAGAGTTCTATGATGTGGAGGAGGTCCTGGACAGTCAGATCTTTGGATGGTGGAAAAAGTTGCAATTCCTGGTAAAGTGGAAGGGGTATGATGAAGGCCACAACAGTTGGGAGCACGAAGAGAACTTAGTTGGCACAAGCAACGAGGCAATTGCAGATTTCTATGCAAAACACTCAAACGCACCACTGCCATCTTCAACTCTCTACCCTGGCAACCTTATGAAAACCTCATGGAAATAGTCGCTGGGACATCGACTGTAGAAGGGGGTAATGTCGTGACATGCTATACAGGATACGGTACTTACTTCGTTTTCTTCTACATTCCCTCTTTTCTTTATCTTCGTGACTACCTGAACCCTTCTCCATGTTTCCATATCCTTTTACTTCCATCTATCATTCGTCAGAACCTTCCATCACATTCCAGACACTTCTATCGGCTTCCCACACTGTCGCTTACTCATCTGAATCCTTGTATATATAGTACAGTAGCTGACACCTAGTTCCCCATCTTGACCTCTTGGTCTTTGGAACTAGGTTAGTACTGGTATCATCGTTTACCTTCAATATACTTACTTGGTCTTTGGAACTAGTCTTCCTTGTGCGACCCTAGCGATTGGCCCTCGTGCTATCGCTGCTGTCTTGATCATTATCTCTTTCAGCCTTTGTGTGTGGTGCTAGCCCCACTCCTCACTTCGGCTTGTGCTTGAGCCTGTGCTTTCCTCCGTGCTTTCTCCCTTCGTCACCACAATATGGTTAAGTGATTAATTGGTATCACTATCGAAGTGCTATCAAGGTTGATATTTAAACTGAGGAACTACCTATTCAATACCGTAGCTTTATACTAAAGGTAAGTCAGGATCGCAAAGTGATGCCATGCCTGAATGGGTTAGCTCGTAAGTTGTCATGACATGCTACACAGGATACGGTACTTACTTCATTTTTCCTATATTTCCTTCTTCCTTTATCCTTGTTACTATTTGGATCCAGCTACACTCTTCCGCATCCTTCTACATCATTCCGCATCCTTCTATCAACTTCCTGCACTGTCGCTTACTCAGCTAGACACGTGTATATATAGTACAGTAAGCTGACACCTAGTTCCCCATCTTGACCTCTTGGTCTTTGGAACTAGGTTAGTACTTGTATCATCGTTTATCTTCAATATATTTACTTGGTCTTTGGAACTAGTCTTCCTTGTGCGACCCTAGTGATTGGCCCTTGCGCTATCACTGCCGTCTTGATCACTATATCTTTCAGCCTTTGTGTGTGGTGCTAGCCCCACCCCTCACTTCGGTTTGTGCTTTGAGCCTGTGCTTGTCAGCGACTCGCTAGCTCTCACAAGAGACAACCAGGCGTCACAAGATAGACGATGAGCAAGAGGATGAAAAAGCAAAAAGCGGATGGATAAAACAACCCAACTACAAGTCTAGCTACCGAGGAGAATAGACGAGAATAGAGCTAAGGAATATAACTACCAAATATCTAGTCTTATATACAAAATGGGATATGAAACCGTGAGAGACGTCTCGCACCGTAACCGTGAGGACCTACAATAAGAGTCGCTCGTATCCATAAGTAAAGCTGTAGGTATTCGGTGAGTAAACAATAAGGCAATATAAAAAGAAGCATGGAGGCGGAACAATAATGACGTCGTCCTGTCAATGAACTGACAGGCACGAGAGAGTTGCGCCTAAGTGAAACGACAACGCGAGAACAATAAGGTTGACGCGTGTAACCTAAATGATAATGAAAATATAATAAGCGCTAGTGTAAGCGCTTTGGTGATTAGATAAGTAAAGAAAAGAAAAAGAATAATAAAAGAAAAGAATAATGGAAAAAGATCGATTCATGACAGTGCTTCCTCTGTGCTTTCTCCCTTCGTCACCACATAAGTAAAGAACAAAGGAAGGGATATAAAAGGAATAGTGTAAATCTGATAAAGATGATAAGAGATAACAATAAATGGCTTTGCGTCAGAATTCCTTCATGAAGTAATTGCGTAGTGGTAAAAGGATATAAGCAATATATCTAAGTGGTGGAATGGTTTGCGAAGCTTTGTAAGGACTTAGCTTGCATAGATATAACACTCAGTAGCTAGACTAGTATTGGGTTGTTTTATCCATCCTCATCACTTTTTCATCCTCTTGCTCATTGACTATTGTGTGACACCTGGTTGTCTCTTGTGAGAGCTAGCAAGCCACTGACATATATGACAGAGTATTTCATAGTTATATTCTTTAGCTTTATTCTTATCTATACTACTCAGTAGCTAGACTTGTATTGGGTTGTTTTATCTTTATCACCTTTTCATTCTCTTGCTCATCAACTCTTGTGTGGTGCCTGGTTATCTTTTGAGAAGAGCTAGTGAGTTGCTGACATAAGAGCTCAGCAGGATGTCTCAAAGCAATGAGCTGTTCATCTGGTTCCTCATCAGACACTAGTATTTCTTGTGCTGGGTCGTAATTATGGGGAGGTGGAGCAGGAAGTATATTATCATCCACAGAATCTGGTTCAAGAGGGGTAGAGTAAAAAGTTGATCTTCTAGAGTTAGATAGTGATGTAGAAGGAGTGTCAGATGGTTCAGTGATAGGCTCATGGGATGTAATCTCATTGATGTGTAGGTTGAATTGGTGATTTGGATCTATGCATTATAGCATTCATCAAACTCTGCACATTCACTGATAATAACTGTCTTTGTGACAGGATTCTAGAACCTCCATCCTTTAACTCATTCACAGTGTTGAAGGGTAACTTGGCACAATTGATGTTGCACACTTATTGCAGCAATTGCTGTTGACAACAAAGTGTGCCTCTGTCAGAAACACTGCTGTTGTAGTCTGTGTACAAGGGTAATGCTATACTACTTACTTTGCAAACACCTCAGTACTTCAATGGACACTAGTAGTGAATATTGTCTTGGTTCCTTCTGACTATAGTAGGAATACATGATAGTTTGGTTTTGTATATACTAAAAATGCATGGGGCATGATAATAGGTGTCCACAATTGTCCACACCTATTGTTAAGATTGTGTAACTCTGGAATCATTGAATAATCATGATTTAATCATGGAATAATTGCAATATAATCATGGAATGATTGTGATGTAATTGCAGAATTGGTTGGGAATGCAAGGGGATAATTCCCTCACAAAGGGAGGAATGATTTGCAGAGTGACAGAAAGGTAGTTGGACATCAACACTACTATTGGTAGTGCCCTCAACATATCAATGGTCCAATATCAAGGGTAATAGCATCATCAATTTGTAAAGGTTACTTTGCAGAACATCAGAGCTGTGTTGAGAATGTATCACAGAGAGTGAGCATCCATAATACAAAGAGAGAGCAGATCTAAGTCAATATTAAAACTACAGAACTACCTATTTGATATTGTAGCTTTATACTATGCATTACATAAGCATCGTGAAGCAATACTAACTCCGAATAGACTAGCTTGTAGAGTAAAGAACAAAGGATGGGATATAATAGGTATAGTACTCATCTGATAACGATGAGGAAAGATAATGAAGGATTCCTGGGCTTAGGAACTCTTTGCAAAGTAGGTAAATGGATTGCGGAATTGCAGAATAACTCAATTTGCATACATATTACACCTATAAGAAGTGAAAAGAACTTGGAAAAATGAAAAAAGTGAAAGTGTCACTACAGTAGTAAGTAAAGTAAGTACTTTGGATGTGAACTAACTATGTAGGGAGTGTTCTATCACTACAATTAACACATCTCACTTTCCAGTAACCTGACTCTGTGGACTTATGAATTACAAAGTTACATGGCCAGTGGCCCAGTGCAAGCATCACATACTTCTCTCTGTCAGCAGGATTACTTGTGAGCCAAAGCACATGAGTAACTGATCTCTCGAGCAATTGAGTTCTAGAAAGTAAATTGGAGTATAGAGTTCTGCAATTTTTGATTATCATTGATCTTACTTTATCAGCATATTTCCAAGTCAATCTTCAATCAGTTCCCCAGTTACTTATCATCAATACTTAATTATTTGTTTTTTCAACCCTGAATGCAATTTTTCACCATTAGTGTAATGTATCTTTACCACAAAAATTATGCCAAAGATTTGGTAAATAAGTTGATCATTATTTCACCATTTCTAGACAGTAAATAATGCTTC